>JAJQXH010000029.1:6520000-6812500 GCA_022343465.1 Oscheius sp. G VE-2021 | reverse complement strand
CCAGATGATTCAGAAGTTGTCCCGGTTAAGGAACAGAGTAAAACATTAAAATAAACAATAGACTTCCGGAAAGGTAAACTAGAAGATAATGGGTTAATCAATGCTTTTGAACTTTTGATTTGAAAATATGTGATAATAATTTCTTTTATGTGAAAAAATTCCAACTAAAACGAACAGTAAGATAGTAAGAACATGGAAAAATGAAATGGTTCAATCCGTACTATCATTTGTTCTTTGCCTTGTCTGATCAAAAGAAGGAACAAGTTGCTAAAATTATTCGACCTCGTTGTTTTGTAGGAAACATTAGGCCCCTAAATAGCGTCAACTTGGCTTTTTCAGAATGATTAATCTTGTCATCATGGGGACATCCCATTTTTCCCTTTGTTTGGTAATGCTGTGTTTAGTTTCCCAACTTTCATAACAAGATTTTCACACTTGATATTAGTTTCAACTTTTGAACTTTTACACTTTTAATCGCACTTAGCCAGTGTGGCTTCCCATGTTTTTCTGTGTGCGCCACGGTGTTTATGTAATTTAAACATTTGACATTTTGAAATTACACGTGAACGTGCTCAGATAAAGCAATTTTAAATTTATTTTCAAAAAAGGTCTAAAGTTGTCTTTTTAAATGAACAGCTTGCAAGCAAGCTTTCCTGCATGTTAATCAATCGGGTGCTCTTTAGTCTGGCACTGTTCTAAAGTCTCAATAAGCTTGTTAAGACGCTCAATCCCAGAACGTCAGATTTTTTGCTCTCCATAACTTGTTGACATCCCAGATGTTTCCGTTTATCATGTTTACTCGAAGAACGACAACTGAATCAATTTGAAGCTTCGCAATGTTTCATATTTCTGAAATCGTCTTTAAAAACGCCCGAATTGCGTTTTTTTTCTTTATTATTTGTGAATGGAATTTTCATTATTAGTATGTCATTCTTAGTATTCTTAGTAATAATATGTTTCAGACCAATGACTTCATCCCTTCTTTTCACAGCTGTTGCCGAAGAACGATTTCATGACCTTCTGCCGACGGTTGGTGTTTTTCTGGTTTTCGGCGACCGCACATGTGGTTCAGTACTTTCGAAAATAGAGTCATTTACGTCAATTACGTCAATGGACACGGTATGAGATGAGTAAACCAATGCGATCTATGAAAAAGACCTAGAACAATGTAGCCTTATGGACGCCTAAAGAACCGTAAATTTAAAAAAGTTTACCTCTGAATGTTGTCCTTTGCAAAAAGTGGCTATGCACTATTTAGGAAACACTCCTCTTCCGCCTGTCCAAAACTCTCCTTGATTAAAAAAACAACTTTAGAGCCCACTTTGAAAAAACACGATGCTCTAAAAACACCTAACTTTCGAAAGTTCATCTCTTCTTTAGTAATGTTTCTGTACAGTGGCAATTTAAAACACACTTTGGGGTCTAAATAACATACCATTTACGTTCGCCTAATAGCTTTCAATAACAGGCATCTGCGAGCCATTTAAAGAACAAAGGGCATTAGGAGGAAAACTAACACAAATAATAGTATTTGAGGGAATTTATACGGTACACAAAGTTGTTTTTGCCCGTAGTACTTGGAATATTGAGGGATAAAATGTGGCGGCTATAAAAAGACGGCTATGAAACGCGAAAATAAGCATAGGTTGTTGACATTTTTTTAATAATATAAACTGAAATGGACGATTAATGAAATAAGTTTTATAAAAACGCGTAAACAAGCAACGGCTTCCCAAGGTCTTGCAAAACCATAAAAAATAACAGTAGTTCATTATGTCAAACAGTAGTCCATTTTGTCATTATTTTTTACATAATTTCGCCTGTCCAGATAATGCGCACTATTTAGGAAATATTCCTGATCCCAATGTCCAAAACCATTTTAAAATTGAAAACAAAACAACCCTAAAAACCTAGGCTAACAAGATGCTCCAAAAACATCTAACTTCCCCAAAGAACAGCTCCTCTTTAGAAATGCTTTTGTACAAAAGCAGATTGGAGCGTTAATTCTGAGTACGAGTTAATAACATACAATTTAGGAGATGCGCGTTAATCGTTCACTGAACAAAATTGGCTGTTGTTGAAAATTGACTGACCTTAACTGGAAAAGTAAAGTAAATTGCAGTTTTGCCAAATTCTTTTCCACGAATATACTTATAAAGCAACCTTCGAGATTTCTTTGACACTAACAAAGCACTGATGGATAAAATAACAGTTTTTACACCAGGGGTGCACTTTGTTTAGACGCAGGTTAAAATTTGTTGACGCAAGATGCGCTGGCATGATAGGTGAAAACATTGATAACTACTTAAACTCAGCCAAAAACGGCCAAAGTCCAAATAAGCAACCGTGCAGAACACAGCATATTGTTGGTATATTCCTCTTGAGTGTAGTTTGAACTAAACTATGATTTAACAACTTGAATGATACCCATAACTCCCATAAATTTCTGTTTTTTCATGACTCGTTCGATGAAAAACTGCAAAACAAACGTCTATCGTTACAATGTTGACTCTTATTCCTTATTTTAGCAGACCACAGACTACCGTCTCTCCATTGCCTATCTGGTCGCCGGAGGTTCCATTCTCCTCCTGGTAGCTGTAATGATCGTGGTCTTCATTTGCTCCCTCTGCCGCTCAAGAGTCCGCAGGAAATACGACCCCGACTTCCTCACAGAAGACTCCCGTCTCTCCACTGCTAGGAGCAGCATGGTCTACGACTCAATCGTCCCTTGATACTCTGTGATAGACATCACGGGTATTTACGGGTGCCCACGTGATAAAACCATCTTCTTCTACGATAAATTGTAATATTTATGTATTTGTATGTATAATTATTGCAATAGTGGGAACCAAGGTCGAGGGCGGAAGGATTCCTTAGAGTCGATTCGTTGCACACTATTGAACCTAAAATACAAAGTATGGCTTCTGAAGGAAGTTAGCCCACTTACCGGATTTTGAGATCGTTGTGGAAGGGATACACGTAGTCAAGCAAAAACTCTTCAGTTACGTCGTCGAAGAAAAGCTCTTTCAAGGATGACCTACAGTAACCAACATTACAGTAACCCGACTTCGACCTACTTCAAATTTGGGATAATTGTCTGATCCAGTTTTGTTATCGCATTCTGGTAGACTTTTCTAATCTTGTCGACGATATAAGCATTGGACGCTCCCAAAGTCATGTGCGACGCCTGGAGCCATCCATTTTCTCTGTTGTGAACCCAGGTGGAGTTTTCATGGAATGTGCGAAGTTGGGCAAATGCGCGGATGGCATTTCGGGCTTTGTAGCCTAAAATTGCATACGTTTTAAAAAAGGAAGAACACAAACCTGGGAATCTGCAAGAATCGGTGCCGGCAATCAGCTGATTCAAGTCCATTCCATCTGGACACTTCAGAACTTTCAGGATTTCGTCTGCATCAGCTTCTGAAACAAAAAGTTACAAACGTTATATTTGATATTTAAAACAGAAAAATTGTTGCACGACGGCTTTCATTAGTGAAAAACTTTTGAAAAATATTTGCAAATCAAACGAGGCGCCTTTTGCAACTTTGTCATAGATCAAGGAGATATTCTTTTGTATAAAACCTTTTGGGGCTAGTTTCTTGAAAGTAGGACGTTGGTTTAATAACTAACGTTTTTAGTAAGTTAAGCTTGGTTCTATTGAAGTCAACCACTCGGAACGACATACCCTTTTTTTGAAATTTCAAACCTAGCTAACATGATAATTGGAAAGAGGTGTTCGTGTAATCATATAATGAGCCACACAATTGTAGTTTGATTGCCTCTCTCTCTTTGTAGAATTTCGAAGTGGGTGTGTATGTACACCCACACACACTTCGGAATTCCACATACACACAAAAATACACATACACACATTCACACATAGACACATAGCTCACACACACGTTACACGGAAATGCGGTTTTTGTGTGAGTGTGAATGTGAATCTGCGTGTGAGTTATGTGTGTTTGTGTGTTTGTGGACTGTGTGTGAATGTGTGTATGTGTGTGTATGTGTATGTGGATTGTTTAGGAATGTGGGAAGGTATGTTGTACGTGTGTGCATGTTACTTTGCAATCAGCAACTAAAACTAAAACTTTATTTCGCATACACGGAAATGCATTTTGCAGTAGGGAATTTCCTAAAGTTTGTCATTCTTGTTCTCATAAAACGTTTTGAAAAGCTAATTGACCTGTTTGTTTGTTTGTTTGGCAAGCTCTAAATGACAACACAAAATCCCGCTTTCTTCGGTCACATTGTATTGTCGAAGGCTTTTTTTAATAAAAACCTTTTTGGAACCTAATTACAACGCCCTTCTTTAAACGTGAAGAGTGTTATGGAAAACCTTACCTGAAATAGCAAACTTCTCCACAACCTTCTGCGAAATAGCAAGAGAAGCCATGGACACTGGCCAAAGTTCGCACAAAGATGCGAAGTGGTCATATCTCTGCCATCCAGTCAAAATGACAGCGTGGAAATCCGGGAACATCTCAGAATACTTCACAGCTTGAAGGAACCATTGCTTGTTGTTCTGGACATATGGTTTCACTCTATTCCAGTACTTGTTTGCTCCATCGGCCCCTGAAGTTTAAGTTGAATTGGTTCCCATTATTCAAAGTTAATACCTTTGAAAGCACTGGCTCCCCAGATTGAAGTCCACGATCGGGATAGATTTCTCCACATTTCAAGAGGGAGGTCCTAAACGGTGATGTGAGCTTGGGTAAGTGGCGGCCTACCTTATCCAAATCAGGTGTGTACTTCCAAGCAACAGGAGTAACCAACTGATCTAAGTTGAACTCTTTGATAGTTTCAGTATCCGCCGACTTCAACTCATCGAACCACATCAGAACCTATAATCCATTCATAAAAGGCTTTCCAATTGACCAACTTTTGTTTGCTGATGTTCCTGCGTAATATTCAAAGCAATGGTCCTGATGTGGTCAAATTCCATGGCTGATGTGCTGTTGTGGAATAAGTCGGCCATTCTTTGCTTATCCGCATCGCAGACTCCAATCTGAAAACATTTCATTGTTTTGTGGGTTCCCCGACTAGCAAAAAATGATTAGGGGGGTTGGGGAGAACAGCAAGAAAAACTTGCTTTTGTTTCAAACACTTTTAGTCAAATGGGATCATTGAAATCTGATCTCTTTCCTTTTTATTGTACACTTCATGACACAGCTGAGCATTCCCCTGTGGATTTTGACTTGCAACATAATGTTGTGTTGTCATTGCCATTTTACAACTTGCAAAAACATGGGTTGTGTGTGAGCGTGTGTGAGTGAATGTGTGTGCGTGAGCGTGTGTGAGTGAACACACGTATATATTTCTATGTATATGCGTGTACCTGTGTCTGTGTGATGTGTGTACGTGTGTACGTGTGTGTGTGTATATGTGAATGTATAAGTGGGTACGTGTGTTTGTGTTTGTTTGTGTGTGTGAATGTGTGTGAGTGAGATAGATTGACTGTGTGCATGTGTGTCCCACTTCCTGTTTCCTTGAACATTGGCACCAATTTTGTTGCGCTTAATCCCCTCGCAAACGGTGTCACCGTGTTTGCATCAACCCCATCGCCGGATCGGCCTTGGAACACAGCTGTTTTCGATCGCCTGCAAGCTTCCGGCGGTTCCGGGGGCATGTGCCAAGGTCGGCGGTGAAAGCCGAAAAACCGCGTAAAAACGAGCCTGGAACACTTCGTCGGCGCCGATGTGGAAGAACGGCATGTCGAACTTTGCGTGAACCTGCAGAACCTAAAACAGGATCGGTGGAGCGAAAGTGAAGATCTTTGACCTGATTGACCATTTCAAGGATCAGCTCGCGAGCTTCGTCTAGGCCAATGCAGGCAACCTAGGTACTTGATATTAACAGAAAACATATAATATACCAAAGGATAACGTGGATCTTCTCTCAAGTGGTAGAACTGTTCAGTCTTCAGAATCCATTCCAAGTGGCCGAGGGTTTGGATTAATGGAACTATGGTAAGACCACGGTTAGTAGCACTGAAAACACTGTTGTTTAGCTACATATTGTTTGTTTTCTTGTTGTCTATCTTTATCCTAAAATGAAACTATCTGGGTTTAAAACGTACTAACACAATTCTGTTGTCTAAAAACCTGTCAATAGCCTCTTGGAGTCATGTCGCTTTTATATAATAAGGAACACTTGAGTCATTCGGCTGATTAGACTTGCAGCCTAATTTAACGAAAGTGTCAACGAAAATGTTACAGTAGAAAATGTAAAGTCAAGCCGCTTTGGGTTTGTGCTGCGCAATTTTTTGTTAAGTCTCGCAAACAGACGATTCCTTTGATTTGTCTTTTAATGTGTTTAACATGCGCCGGCAAGACACGCCGATGTATTGTCGATATCCAAAGAACAAGTTGCTCTTTAGATAATACAGGAATAAGGCATAGCATGTCAAACGCCGGTTTTTGATCTACTGATATTCTGCGCGGCACCATGTACCCACTATCAAATAACTGGCTGAAACAGCAATTTTTCGTTGGACTCCGACTATAAACTGACGCACGGCGGTTCGGCTTTTTTTGCGCATCTTCTTTCAACAACTGTGCTATTAAAAATAAGTCTCTGGCAAAATAAAGGCGAAAAACTTTTTCAAAGGGACTGATTAGCATAGGATTAGCCGCGATTCAACAAAGGAGGCTAACATGTTGATGGTCCGTTTAATGACAACATCATGAAGTGTTCATTGATAGGTCGAAACTACACATTCAGTGTATCCAAAGTTGAAAACACCGAAAATCTCTCTGCTCACTGATGCTGAGCTTTTGGTTTTTGCTATTTATGGAAACGTTGATGGTGCATTTTCTGTCTAAACAATGGGTGGCCAAAGACTAAGCGTTCTGATACTTTGGTTGTTGAAAAGCTAAAGAACACACTCTGTTAATAGATTGAAACGTTTTCGATAGATGTCATTTTGGAGAGATTTCGACGTCTAGAGAGTTCACATGGTGAGCTTTTCCTATTTGACCACACTGTCAGATAAACTTTTAGATTTGCAAATCAGTTTTCACCAAATACACACCTAAAATTAAGTAGACCTAAAAACTCACTGCTGCAGAATATCTAGAACGTCCAGAACTGAATACGCATTTCCGTTCTTGACACTTTCCAGTCTTCCAGAATAGGGGAACATGTCCTCCCATTCGATGACAACTCCAGAGGCCCCTATGTCACTGACGACATCCAACAACTGCATAAAGTATGCAGGCCTCGGCGGGGCCCCTTTCAAGTCGAAATGGACCAAAGTGCCCAATCGTCTGGCATCGACCTAAAATTACTTCAAACTGGGCCAGAATTTCCACTCACCAGAATAAAAAGCAGGAAGAAAAGGGTGATGATCTGCATGTTGCTGTGGAAGTCGGTCAGTGACCAGTGGGAGGTATTCGGGAGATTAGCGCTCCTGCAAGGACGCCTTCTGACGCCCAGGTGATAGCAAAAGCGAGACGCTGCTGAAACAAACCAGAACCCACGTGGCAGCTATCAATGCTATCGCTCATTAGCATATACACGTGGGGGAGATATCGCGCACGTAGCCAAGAATGTGGAACCTTCTTCTTTGGTCGCGGGTTTCATTTTTTGGCCGCGTGCGCGAGAGAAAAAGGACAACAAAAAAGTGAAACGTAGGTTGAACTATGTGGAAATTGAAACAGTGGAAATTGAATGTATTCGCAATTATTAAAACAGTGGAAATAGTTTTTCTGATAGCTATTGGAGATAGAAGGGGCAATATTTGTTTTGTTTTAATAGTTTGTTTTGTTTCTTTCAATTGACGAAAAGCGAACTGATTCATAAGCCAATCTGACGTTGTGGGCGACTGGAAATCTCACGATTTCAGATTCTCATATGAAAGTGAAACAGATAGATTTGACTATGAAGTAAGTGAAAAATTGTTTTGCAAGCTATTAAAAATGTTTGAAATGGGATTTTGTGAAAGCTCCTAGATCCAAGTTGGCAATTGTTTTGTTTCTTTCAAACGACAAAAAAGCGAGGTCCTAGCCAATTTGGCGCTCTAATTGGCTTATCATATCTACTGGGGATGTACTAAGGATTTTCAAAAGCGTATTTCTTTCTCGAGGTGGAAAAAACTCGTGTTTCAATAAGATACCATAAAATTTAAAGTTTTCAAGACTGCGCTTAAAAAAATTTCAATAATTTTTTTAAAATATGGGTTTTTGAAACGTTTAGCCTTTAGTAAAGCTTTTAGCAAAACGTACGATTTCGTAATTAGTGAAACAAAGGTATTGTAAACATTTTTTCTTAAAATTGGAAACGTCCTGAAGACAAAACTATGCCGACAATGGAGGTTCAAATACAAAATTCAATTGCTTGAAAATACAATAAATACAAATTTAGGCACAAGTATAACGATGACAAACACCATGATTTAAAAAAATAATGTTTTGCTTATATCTCCGGCGAAATTTCCGACTTTGTATGAAAATTCCGACTTTAATTTAGTAACAAAATAGATTATATACTTTCTAAAGTTTACTGTTATTTGTAAACGCCTTGGAAAAGAAACCAAGATAAAAATGAAAGTTTGCGTTTTGACGATCATCAACCCCAACAGTGAATTGAGGCATCAATCTCCAACACGATTAGGTGACCGCACGTTGAAGGTCTCAGATTTGAAACTTCTTGAATGGTTGCCATAAAAAGAAATTTAAAAAAATTGGTTTTCCACAAAAAATATTCAATTTTGAAGAAATTAGAGTTAGGTAACTTATGATTAAGTCTAAAGACACAGACAGAGATACGATTTGATAAGGAAAAACTCTTTTTTTTTGTAAATAAATAGTTAAAATTGTATTTTTAGACAGAAACGTTCGTGCCGACTGTATTTAATGGTAATATCTATCGGGAAATCAAGTGGCAGCTGTTGATTTAAGCTGCACCTGGCTTCTGTTTGTTTGCTTTGTAATTTATGGGAAATGAAGCGTTCGAATGACTGGGCGCAGTAATAGAGGAATCCTAGAAGCACTGTTTTGATTGCTTTGTTACACTCAAATTGCGGTGTTTCTCTGGAAATTCGATGAGAAACAAGTCTAGAAGAGGGTATTTGATGGGGCGCGTGGCCAGAGACAAAAATACCGGGGGCAGAGAACGGAAAGGACCGACGACCGCTCGACATCTGTGCATGGTTGAAATCGGATCCGGCAGATAAACAAGGGGCGGGGAAAGTCAAGGAAAAAGATTGCCGTAGGTGGCAAAACGGGGGGGGGGCGATATTACACCTGCACTAAGCGTGACCACTTCCTTACAGCAAAGGTGGAGAAGATTAAAAAACGACTGGAACGGGATATTTGTGGAACTGTTCTCGAAAGATAGGGTTGATGGTGTTGCGCCTCACTCACTCACTCAGTCACTCACTCACTCACTGAAGTTTTCAAACGTCATGCTCTTATTTGAACACCTGCCACGCTCATTTCAACAGGAAGTGAAATTGCCGACCAGCGACATTTAATATACTATATATTTTAAAATTCATTAGGTTTCCTTAAAATTCATACAATGAAGACCAAATTTCACAAAACTGTCACATGGATCCTAATCAAAAACGGAAGTGGGTCGAAACTGTTCAGTTGATTTGTGTGATTGTCGCGGCAAATGAATTGTCACCACTTGATTGACACTGATTTTGGCGTTTTTATCTGCGCGAGAAGAACACATGTAAATGATATCATGCGAACGGTTGGGGTGGAAAGAGAGAACTAAAATCTCAATTAAAAGTTTTTTTCAAGTCAATGAAGATTACAATTTTTTGCGATTGGTCTCATGTGTTCGGAGATGGAGATCATCAGAAAATTTTCAAAAGCTTCAAAGGGAGGTGCGACCCAAGCACACTAGCACACACCGTCACACACACAAGCATACACACAAACACAACACATATTGGCACACACACGCACATGCACACTTAAGCACATGCACACGCACACGCAGACACAGGCAAACATTTACATTATAACATAACACACATACCCATAGACACACCTACAAATATATGTCCACGCACACACGCACACACATGTACACACAGAATACACACAACACTTACATACACATACACATACAAACACACGTGCACCTATACAAACTCACACACAAACACACATGCACATGCACATACAAAGTTAAACTAACAATGGCGATTCAAACATATTGTTTACTAGCATAGCTTTGTTGTAAAAGCACAAGAAACAAGAATGTTTCTCGAACATACAGAAAAAGAAGCCAAATGGGACATTACAGCTAGCGCAATCAACACCAAAAGCTGTCTTCTGGCGTGTTCCCGTGGAAACTGGCAGCACGCTTATTTACACATTCAGAATGTTATGAAAACAGTGTCTTAAAATAGTTCATTCGAGAAAATACGAAAGCGATAGCGATAAACTTCAGCGAAACCTTGTGACCGAATGAATAGAGCGCGGGATGACTGTGCACCACGGGCGTCGTTCGTTTAAACGAAGCTTGCAGCGCATTCAGACATGGCGAACACTTTCATGTCTGCGATTGGAACGATGTGTTTCGTGAACTGAGATTGGGTGAAGGATTGGGCGTCGACGTGTCCTCCACTCAGCTCCGTCATCAGCCTAAAAAGTGAAGTTTACAAACAGATTGCCACGCGTCAGGGAAAAGAAGTCAAACTAGTTCAATCAAACTCTTCGAAACCTGGAAAGATCAAAGAACGAAGAACAGTAAAACATGTATTTGTTTACAAACCAGAAATGAAAAGTTTTCTTTATGTCCTCCAAACCAATATAATCGACCTTTGCCAACAAATCGGTAAAAATGTTCTTGTAACTAACTGACGTTTAAATGATGAAAAACTTTTTCAAATTAAGGTTTCCAAAAAAACCACTGATATCTCATCTTCCGGCCGTTTTTTAAATGACTGTTAGGGTTATTTTACGAGTTTAGCTTCAATAAATCAAAAAGGAGTTCAAGAAAATATGTATTTGTTTGGGTTATAGTGCCTTGTTAATCGTATATCCTCAAATTGGCTGAAATTGGCGTTTGTAGATGACGGTCCCCTATATAATCGAAATGACGAACTACGCGTCCTGCGTTTACGAAATTCAAGTTTCCCTAAGATACCTCATCTTGTTCGACCCTTTCAGTTTTGGGGACCCCGGTCGTCTGCAAAGTCAGAGAGCTCCGCCGTTGCAACCCGTAGCGGATCGGCATCGGCGCGAATAGTGGTCTAGTCTGTGACCGTTGACGGCGGGATGTGGAAAAATAATATTGTAAAAGACAAGGGTCAAATATAATTCAAAAACGCCTGTATATTACTTTCTGTATCTGCACAACTACTTTTGCTAGTCTTTAATTGAGAAAATTTTGCTTTCAAATTGGTGGGGCGGATCCGAACCCTTGTAACTTGTCTGCTCAGTGGGCCGGTCAATGAAATTTTAGGGGTGGGTTGGCCCTCACCCTTTAAAAATGTTTTTCACATCGAGAAAACATTGTGCCGCTGTGCATCAGGTTAAATTGTATTGTATATGTTTTAAATATATTGTTTTTAAGTTAGAAAACAAGAAAACGAAAGCGAATACTAGGAAGAAATGTTAAAATTTTGGTTTTGGAATAATTCCAAGACTTGCTTATTAACAAATCATGCTAATCAGATCAAGCTGTTCGATTGATTCAAATTAGGAAAGTACAGTTGAAATTCGCCGTTACCTGTCAGCGGCGTCATTGATAGCCGGGTACAGAAGTCCCAAAAAGGGGTACTTGTCCTTCTCAATTGAAGAAAGAATAGAATCAATGACTAGTCTAGCAGCCTCCTAAAACACACGATTACATGTATACATTCCACGGCGGTACCTTGGTTTCGGCGTAAAGAGGTCCGAGGCAAAGAGATCCTCCAACCTCCACCCTGATGCATCCAAATCCTACTACCCTCTTGTTTTCATCCAGAATCACCTAAACGGACGTTTCACTTGATCTTGAGCAATCCCACCCTAGTGAAAACATCATCGCTGGGCTCGATGAACTTCTTCAAGAACTTATCGCGTTTCCTGGGGCAAATTGTGGCATCGTAGGCAACGACGTCGTTCCAATCGACTTCATGGAGTTGCTGTAACACTTAAGTTTAATCACAATTCAATGTACTCACCTTGGCAACAAGACCTTCGGGTTCGATAGGTGGAGTGACATCCTTCATCTGGATTTTGGCAAAGACGTGGCGGTAAGGAAGGAGCTTGTCAAAGCCAAATTTGGAAGCATAGCGAGGAGACATTTTCAAGACTCCGTTGAGGGTAGAATTGTGCTCTCCAGGGATTTCCATCATCTTTCTGAAAACACGAGGTTAAAGGGACCGTCAATGACCATTTCGATTGAATATATAACAGTTTGGGGCTTTAATGTATCGTTTTGGGAAGATCTGCGTCTGAAATGCCATGTTAGGCTATGCCAGGTGATAAACTACATGCACCGCGTTTACACGTTTGTCTAAGCCATCGGTATATCGACTTTTTGGTCGTTTTATTCGAATTTTCAATGTTCCAGCTTGGAAAGACGCAGAAAACTCTGGTTGTCTGACATATTAGAGCCACGAGTATCACACCCATACGCGATCGGCGGCGAGGGTAGTCTTTCAGCATTTGGTAATGAAGAACATAAAGAAGAACATAGGCAAATACAAGCCGCAAAGATGTCTCTGACGGTTCCTTTATGGACAATGATTTGTTGAGCGCGAAAATATAAAATAGTAATAGCTTTCAAAGTTTGCGTTAATTTTTAAGAAGAAGCGGGAATTCGTTATGGAATGATGTGTCAAAAACTTTGATTCTTTTTGGATAATACGAACATTTTTTTTGACTTGAAACTCACGAGAAAAGAGCGGTTCCAATTCCAGATCCCCTCCACTCAGGGTCAGTGTAGTAGAATCCAACCGAGTACAGCTTCTCGTTTCCATTAGCGGAGGCTTCATCCAACGCAAGAAAGACGCAAGCAACTGGTCGCTTTTTCGCCTTCTCCACAGCTACAAAGTACCACAAGTCGGCGAAGGTGGACCTCCAAGTTTCCAAATCCTTCGCCATGAAGGTCCATCCCTCGTTTTTGTTGATCTGAAAAATGAGTTTCTATTGGACAGTTTCAGTTTTCAGTTTTTGATCTTCGCTCTTGAATAGACAGCCATCTTTAATGGTAGTGGCAAGGTAACACGAATGACCAAAACAACATGAATTTTTGAGAAGACTCAACTTTAGTCATCTATTTTCGTCTACTCTAAACTTCAGAAGCGCGGACTCTTTCATATTTATTTCACATCTAGTGTTTTCTGAGATTTTAGCCCTCCCTTCTGTGATCAGTGATGTTAACATCTCTAGGTTAAAATCAGAATGATCTTCTGGATAGCTTCACTCTAGCCTTTCCTTGTTTCACTAACCACTTCTACTTGTTTACGGCAAAAGACCGATAAGGGATCGAAAAGACCAAGTCAACGAAACGTGATGCTATATCAGTGGGTGCGCAATGGACATCAAATGATAAGAGAAGTGAAACGTTTCCCTAGTCAAAATAATAATCATAGTTACAAAATATCAGCTAAAGTTTGAAAATTTTACACATAGGCCCCTTTTGGGTTTGCCCTTTTTGGGTTTGGATCAAGGCCCTAATTAAGAAAGTTTACTAAGCTTTCCGCAAGTTCTTTTCTTTTTAAACCACGTTTCTTTAGTTTCCAATTCATACTTGTGTACGCCAAATAGCAATCAGCAAAAGGACTGTGGGGTAGTCATGGCGCGGCGGCATAACAATCGCAGCGCCTTGATAGCTCAGTTGGGAGAGCGTTAGACTGAAGATCTAAAGGTCACCAGTTCGATCTTGGTTCAGGGCAATTCTTTTGCTTTTGTTGTTTACATTCAGAAAAGCAAGCTCTTGTCATACAAATAAACGACAAGTTTTTGTTTTCTTGTTGTGAATGAAAAATGATCAAATTGTTTTGATCATTTTCTCAAGCAGATCTCATCAAATTACAGGAATAGCTTAAAATTTGCCCATCAGGATTCCTGCTACAGTTGACTGTGTTTGTTTTTGTATGTAATTGCGTTAAGAAACACGAGAAAAAAGGAAAGTGGAGTGTATGTGTCTTTGTGATTGATCTTTTGAACTTTTCAGGGACTATCAAAACAGGAAACAAAGTTTCTTGAAAATGGTTTTTGACAATTTTCTTGATTTATTAGAGATATTAATTCAAAACTAAAGGAAATTGTCATCAAAAATAGCATTAAAGCCGACTCCAAACCAAAAAAAAACATTTAGAGAATGACAACACTGTGAAACATTGGACTTCCGGGTTTGTTTTTCTCTTTTTTTCAAAACTCACATCGGGAAGAAGCTGGGTCCAGTAGTCCTCCTTTGGATTCACGAAAATCTCTGCTTCGTCTAGTTTGTGCGGCATGGTTCTGAAACAGACGCTACGTGCTCTAATCGTGACCTGAGTGGAGTCGCCGCTCACGCAGAGGTATTACACGGTTTTTGTGGGCGATCGATCGACACGAAACTAGTTTCTGACCCCCACTATTTGGACACGTCGGCGAGGGAGCAGAGTGCCCCCGCGCGACCAAATTGGAGGCCGGTAATGCTCATCGCGCCTCGCCGGCGGAAATGGTCTGCTGCACCGGAAACGGGGAAAGACGAGACGGATGAGAATTATTCAGCAAAGATCAGACACCGTTCATCTGACCTTGAGACGCCCACGAATGTGATTTAATTCAATTACAACGGTAATTTCTAGTTTTTGTTTTGAAAATTGAAGACAATATTTGCAAATAATGGAATAATGTGATCTCATTGTTTGTGTTTTTGAACAAAGTGGAAAACTTCCTTGTTTGGAGAAGTAATATTAGTAAAAGAAACGAAAATGAAATACAAAATAGAAGATCAAGAGAGCAAGAGAGAAAGAGAGAGAGAGAGAGAGAGAGAGAGAGAGAGAGAGGAGAGAGAGAAAGGAAGAGAGAAAAGAAAAGGCAGAACGCCAATTTGTGCGTAGATAAGATCAACTTCTGACATTGCCTGCAATATCACAGATTCCCACGTTTTGTGCTTTTAAACATCTGCCCAATAATCGATTGTTTCAGATACGCCGATATAATCATCATGTTTCGTTGTGACCCATAAAATTGTGTCTAGTCTAGTCTGCAACAACTCATTTCATAGAAAAGCCGCAGGGGTGATCTTGGATGTCTGACATCAAAATTTACTGCAGTTTGAATTGCTTCTCAGAGTCTGCGTTTAAAAATACACTGGAAACACAGAAACCAAAAGAGGTTTAAAATAAAAAGGCAAACAAGGATCGCTAAAAAGAATTGTGAGACTTTCCATCGTCTTATTTCAGTTTAGTTCCTTTTTTTCTCTGCAGAACCCTCTTATTTGGACGCATCATCCAATCTGAATTTCAATGAGACCACATCATCTGAGCTAAAAGCGGAACGTTTTCTTTTCCTCGCCTCAAAAACCCGCTTCGTATTCAATTCTTTACTTTCACCACTTACTGGAGGTAAACCCAGTGAGGCAACTGGTCCCGTAATCGACCCGACAGATATCGGCGCTGGTGTCACGTGGCCGCCGCCATTCAACAACAGCGCCTTGATAGCTCAGTTGGGAGAGCGTTAGACTGAAGATCTAAAGGTCACCAGTTCGATCCTGGTTCAGGGCAATTCTTTTGCTTTTGTTGCGTGTGTTTGAAAACACCAGGTTGTTTATCCACGAAGAATAATTTGTAAAGATATATTTTAAAGCTCTTTTAATACTCTCCCTCCCTCCCCCCTCTCTCTCTCTCTTTCTTCCACTCTCTCTACCTCTTTATTTTTCAGGCGTTAGCACTTATTTTACAATTTAACACAAAAACTACTAGCTGTTTATCAGTAACAGTGTGGTCTGAGTCATTTACACTTTTTATGGCCCGCGTTGTTTTTATTTATCCAACGCGCCTTCGTAACGATATGATATCGTGCCGTAGACATATTGGTCTCTATCAAGATGAGGGTCATTGGTGGGCGACACCAGCAACAACACATCGTTTTCTTCTTAATGTACAAGTAAATTACTTTCGAATTGCTAGTTTTGCAGTGAGAAATAGTTGTTTTTGCAATTCAGAACACTGTGTAAGGCCCTAGTGGAGTATCTAGCTGTTGACTTTCAGTGTGTCCACAATGAAGAAATAGCAACAAAAAAATTCTTCTCTAAGGATTTGCTTACCATTCGTATCATAACATAACATTTTCAATTTTCAAACTAATATACATATCAAATTTAGCTTCTGCGTTGCATCTCTACTATTTTTAGACCCTCCGATTTTCTAAGATTTGTTTGCGTGGTTCCCACGTTTCCTGCACTTTGTGAATTTGCTTCCGGTGCAGCACAACAAGCGTGGCTCGAACAATACAAGATTTTTTCAAAGAACTGCGCTCTTTAGAAAACGACGTGGATGTTTATGCAGTGGTTTTTTCAAAAGGGTTAAACGATTTGAAGCTCAAACAAACCTTTTGACATCATTTTTCTTAAACAAAAACATAAATCATATAGGCGACAGTTAAAATATAGATAGAGAATAGAGAGAAATAGACCGAAGAGAGAAATAGAGCGATAAATAAGGATAGAGATAGAGAAATAGAGAGATTGGGAGATCGAGAGAGCGAGAGAGAGAGAGAGAGAGAGAGAGAGAGAGAGAGAGAGAGAGAGAGTGAAGGAGAAAGAGAAAGAGAAAGAGAGAGAAAGCGTACTTGAACCCGTCATTTTATAAGAGACTTGTTTTTTCATTCAGCCCCCATTCTCTTAATCAAATCCCAGTTTTCTAGTACAGCCACACGTATCTTACGCAGAACAGCAGTGCACCCATATGGGCGCCCGGGCTCAGTCCGTCGTGTTTTCCAAGAGCACAATAGTAGGCTAATCGTGTTCCTACCCGATAATAGTGTGCTGCGTAATCGGCTCCTGCGCAGCACCACACATCGCGTTCGCTTTTACTTTAACAGAGAGAAATACAAAAGAAATTGTTGCGACATCCTAATTGGAAGTGATTGTTAGACGTTTTAAAAGTTTTAAAACAATGTGAAACAGAACATTTACCTGAACATGCAAATGGGAATTCTTGAACTCGAAAACATTATAGTGTTTGTTTAAGAGCCCTTTTCTGCCGGTCACCTTATTAACTAGGTAATTGCCCATTTAGCCCGAAATGCAACAGCTTCCGCGTTTGGAAGCCTTTGCTACAGCACTGGGAAACGTTAATGTTTGGCTTTTCCTTTGTAAGTTTTTCTCAAATTTTAATTAGCGGATGAAAAGATTTGGTTTTTCAGAGGGTCGAGCTGGACCTTATCCGTTTCCACTGAAAAAGGAAAAAGGCTATCACAGCATCCACTAATTATAATTTGAGAGAAAGCTGGATTTTTGTTGCTTCACTAGGACAGTGAAGCAACAAAAATCCAGTTTCCAATATCTATTTTTTTAAAAGAACTGAAAAATATTCATTGTTGTTGTTTTGAAAAAAATCCAGTTAGGATGTATATTTTGTAACGAAAAACTCGAAAAACTTAGAAAACGCTACTTTTCAGATTTCAGACTTTATAAGCCATCTTTTTTCCCTTTTTATTGGACAGTTTCCCCTTTTAAATTTTCTTAGTTCAAAAATTCAAAAATGATATAGTTGAGAAAAGTTATATTTAATGGTAAATGTAACTCAAAACTATGCATCAAAAAGGGAAAAAGAAACTACTTGGTACCCAAACCGTAGTTTTCGATTTTTTTGTTTGTAAAAACGTTTTTACATGATGTTTTCCTTCAAAACAGCATTTTCAATCCAGAGGCATCACACATTAAAAATTTAGAAAAATCTGTGACATCGATGTTTTATGTGGGTGGCCCCTCCTCTGGCCTATAAAAACACCTGTTTTAAAGCAGGACATCGCTTAAACCATGGCATTTCATTTACTTCAAGTCAAGAACAAAATCTAGTTTATGTTTTTGAAAAGTATGCAAAATATTTTGTTTTACTTTGATTTAGCTTATATACTAAATGTACCTCTCCGACAGGCCTATGCATTTATTTACCCTAAATTCTGATTGTTTTGACATCCGCCTACACACCCTCGTCTTTTTCCCCCTACGTTTTTTCTTCATTTTCTCACTCGTAATAAAGCAGTAAATTCTTCTGCAAGAAACATGCTAATTGAGTTTTAGACAATGCCCTATTTACAGATTGTTTTTCGTGTTTCCTGGTTTTTGAAGTTTCGGCGACCGAGTTTTGCTTCCCCAAAAAGTATTTGTTCATCCTCCATTCCGCTGTGAGGAAACGAACTTTCATAGACTAGCCTACTAAAATCGACTAAAATCTTAAAAAGACTCCCTCATATGCGTGTATTGATGAACATGTTCTATGTATGTATTTTGAACTTCTATACTTCTACTCTAAAAAACAAACTCCATGAAGGGGTCTAATTAGAAGATGTGTTCGTTTGGCCGTGTGTTGATAAATTTTGCAGGGAAGGGAAAGCTTTTCCACCTAACGATGGCTTTGAACCCGAATACGTAAACAGGCGTAGGACGGAAAGTGCATCTGAACTCGGTAATCCTTTAAAAGCTTCCTTGTCTTAACTCGCTTAGTGTCAATTATGGATAGCTTTGTTAAAAACGTTTAGGGTTTTCTAAATGTTAACAGCCCAACTGTCCTCTTTTATTTCCTTCTTCAAAATTTGGGTTTTCTCAAGGCGAATACCTTTGCTTTGTTTTGTTACTCTGAATTACTCATTTCTTTCCACTGTTTCACTTTTTCTATTTCTTCCACATTTAATTTTGATAAGCTTTTATTCAGAAATTGCCATGTTTTTCACCGATCAGTGTCGGATGCTCACGTTTTAGTTATCCTAGTTTTCAACGTTTCCCAATCTAATGGTTTTAAGTTGTCAGTTTCCAATAGTTTTGATTTTGTCGATAACGCTACACTAACATTAAAATACTAATATAAAAAGCTTCAAAGTGTCTGAATTTCAAGTCTTTTGACAGCGGAAAGTGACAACTGACATAGTCATTGTAACCTAAAGCGATGCCTGAGTTGCAGTCTTTTGCGTTTGAAGACTATGTAAAGAAAGTGGGATTGAAAGTGACTATATGCAGTTTATGTCCAACGAGCAATTCGCTCTTTCGGTCATGCAGGAAGTGAGAAAATCATTTTTAGCGGTTTCTCTACGCACTCCGAATTCCGCGGCGTGCTCTCTCGCGCTAAGATTTTGATCTACCGCTATATTTTTTTTAATGTTTTATGTGGGGCTATGTATTCTATGTGGGGCTGTACAACTACTATTCTTTAAACGGCTGAAACAGTATTGTGTGTTGGACACCGAAAATATAACAAAAGCCACATTTTTAAAGAAATGGAAGTGAGTTTTCTGAGGCCAACATAAAAAAGAAACCCTGAAATATCATAATTATATTGAAAGGTTTTTGTCCGCGTATATTTTTTTTACTAAATAGGATTTACAGTAGTTGATGCTTTTAACCTTGACTCAGTATGACCTTTTGTCGGTCAAACATCACGAAAACAAAGTGCTTCCAAGTACACTTCTCTTAGTTTACAGCATCCTGGAAGCAAAGCCCTGTTTACCAACGAAGATTTCTATTTGCCACCTTTGCTATTTGTTTTGTCTGGAACTGCTTCATCTATTTGGTTTTGGAAACTCCACATGTCTAGAGAAGAAAACTGCAAACTTCCGTTCTTGGAGGAAGTTCCATTTCAGGACGCCGTCTCCAATTGTAGGACACTCACGCATTAACCCTGTTTTCCTGTTTCAGCGGCCTCTAAATTGCAAAAATTCATTCATAAATACATTGCACAAGTTCCGTGTTTACGGTACCTCACACCTTGGATAAACACCTCGCCCTCTATGAAAAGGGTAATTGTTTTCCAAAAGACAAGATATTCATGAACTACACTTGTCTCACCAAAACACCATTCACCGAAATAGTCCGCTTCTCAGGATACTTACCTTCTAAGTTGAGAAACCTTCCCAGAAAACATAATCCAGATGCGGTTGAATGACTTCAAGTCTGCGTTTTTTACGCGCCTGAGTAGTTTTTTGCACCCGGTTGAGTGAATATTTTTCGTGTTTCGTTTTAACTTTCCGTTGTAAGCAGGCGTAAACATAAACACAATCTAGGTAAACAGAGATTTGATAAAAAAAAATTGTAAATTTTACTCTTCTTTAGGATTTGCAATTGCAAAAGTTGGTGCATCACTGTTTATGGTAATAAGTCTCACTTTACATGCTCTCTGAAAGCTAACTATGGACCATTACCATAACCCTTATTGTTGTATTTTGCACTAGTTTCCTAAAATTCGCTAAACAACGACTATCTTTCTTGGTCTTTTTAGTTAATTTTGGAGGAGTTATAATTTTTTTTAGGTAAAATTGTAAAATATTGAGGTAAAATGATGTGCGTTTTTTCTATAAAAGGTTTGAAAACAAGTTTAAAAAAAGCCCTTTAAAACAACAAAAAAGTAAAAAAGAGAAACGCGTTTTAAATTTTAAATTCTCCCTATTCAGTTTTCTGATAAAACAAATTCTAGTTTAAAGTTTCACAATTAGGGGGTTCAATTGAAGATACAAAACAATCATTCGTACCTACAATTGAACCTATGCTTAATTGAAACCGGGAACTTTCTTTGTTTAATTAATTTTTGATCAGACTTAAATTTTCCCGAACCCTGTTTTCAATTGGCAGCCTCCAGTTTCTTCAAAGTATCAAATTTAATGTGTATATTTTACATATTTTAAATAAAACCCCTGTTCGACTTTAATTTACTTATGGTTCATTACTACGAACTACCCTCTCTGTAGCCGCCGATCTCGTACAGGTGGGAAAATCGCGGCGCTATCATGTAAGACAACAAGAGTTTTGTGCGTCAACACTGTGCAGGTAGTTTGTCAACCGGTTATCCACAGCCTGTTGCCTAGACTTGCCAAAAATGACATGATGGATGCAGATGTTCCTAAACGACGTCTTGAAACCACAAACTGTTTATAATTTCTTTAAAAAACGTTTTCAAGCTCATTCAAATATGATCAAATCAGAAGAGTTCCCTGACCCTTCGAGTTTCTTTAAAAAGCTAGTGAGTAATGCTCAGAAGAAACTAAATACTTCTTGAAATTAGAGTTTACTTGAAACATGGCATTAGAGGAAACTTTAGAAAAAAGTTGTTCATCTTCGTTATTCCTCTTATTCATTCGTAGAATCACAATACCTTTTGTGACTTCCCGTGTCAAAGTGTTCCCTGCTCTTTATCAAAAGAGTGCAGCCGTATAGCAGGCGTGGTTTCTCGGAAGCTCTCTAATGACGGCCTGGTCACTTGCTTTCATTGCGCCGCCTTTGCATCCGTCAACACAACGCCTGAGCCCTTGTCCTCAACTACCTGGCTCTTTCGGAACAAACAATTCAAGAAGTTTGCCAATTCGGTAAATTGTCTCCTTCCCGGGGGATCTGTTTGTTTCTGTGGCAATCAGACGAAAGCTTTCCATGTGACCCATGTTGGGCTGGGACCGGTGTTTGCGAATGCTCCATTAAGACGCCGACCAAACTATTTTTCATTCCCGGAAATTTGCTTCGACCTACTTTCTGTGTTCCCGTCCTCGAAACGCTTTACTTATTCAACTCTCGGCTCACTCTGAATGGGGAGAGGTTCGTAAACATCTGACTTTCAACGGAGAATACGCACATTCATTCTTCTTCCGTCTGGAATTTTGATTTTAAGGATGTTCTTAATTTTTTGAGTTGAGTTGAACTTACCAAAAAGCTATTTTACATGAAAAAGGACATGACATTTTTTAGTCATGTAGAAATTGTGCATTGAAGCTTTGTTTAGTGTTTTTCGAACACGTTAAAAATTATTTGTTTTAACGGATTAACAAGTAAATAAATAAATTTTCTATTTTAATTCACGCTGCCGTTTTTAAATATTTAAATTGAATTTCAGTTTTGTTGGTTTTTTATAACTGTTCTTCCAAAATTTTTGATGTTCTAAAATGTCATTTGCCGTTTTGTTTTCAAAAACTGTTTCAATGTAAACATTTTATATCTTTTTTACATTTTGTTTTTAAATAGAAATGATTTTTAAAAAGCTCAATTTTTTTTAAAAATGCGTTTTCATATTGAATGTTACATTCCCATAATGATAAAAAGTTGAAAAGGTTTTTTTAAAAAAAAAAGTGAAACATTTGTTTTAACTCAAAACGCCAAAAAAAGTCGAAAAATCCGTTTCCTATCTAGAAACCTTTTTCTCAACAAAATCTTGTTTTACTAGCCGCGGCGGCCAAACTATCGCCGCAAATCCAACCGCATTGCATGTATTGGCAGCGAGCGCCCTGAGCCGCCGTGATCAGGTGGCCGAGTGGTTAAGGCGATGGACTGCTAATCCATTGGGGTTTCCCCGCGTGAGTTCGAATCTCATCCTGATCGAATTTCTTTTGCTTTTGTAACTTTTACTTTTTAGCTTTTGCTAACCCTTAAAACAACACTTTCATTTTTGTTATGATTTTTACCTCATACAAACAGAAAAAACTTCTACATTTTGATCGCAAATACCAATTTGAAAGTTGGTGAATCCTATTTTCGCTGTCTGATAAAGAATGCAAACGAAGTCCTTAGAACGGATGTTTTGACGCGGTTAGGTTTGTTTACTCACAGACCTTTGGCTAAAAGTGCGCTTTAAGGGAGTTAGAAGTAAGGGAGTTAGATTTTTACAACCTTGAAGCCTAGACTGCTGTAAATTGAATTCCTGACCCGCCCTTTCCGAATATAAGTAAATGTATGTTTTGTAAACACGCGGAAAAGCTATGTGTCTACAAAAACAACAACTTGTTTCTGGGATGAATCCAATTGTCTGAGGACTCTTTTTCCAAAGAACAGGATTATCTACATGAATTTATTGGTTCACATTTTCCGGATATCATAATATTCGTAAAATTGTAAGCTATGTCATATCAGACTTTTTTCGCGCGTTTTCCCATCATTCCACTGTTTTACTGCCCATTTGTTTAATTTAACATTGGTTTATGGATACTCAGTAAACGAAAGTATAAAATTTAACTGAGAACAATTGTTGTTGCGCTTTTGTCACATTATTCCACTGTTTCAACGTTTTACTGTTTCTTTAGTTTAACACTGGTTTAACGAATCAGTCATTCAAAGCTAGCAGAAAATTCATCTAAGAATTCATAAACGCCTGCTCGATAATGTTCCTTGAACGTCCGTTTCAGCTATGTTTCCTAGAAATGTGGTTTGTTGTCAACATTTTGATCTAAGAACGCGCATCAGGATGGCCATTAAACTAATGACTACAATTTATTTTGTGATGCAGGTAATTGAGAAGAGAGATAGAATTATTTTCAGAAGGTCACTGCGTAGGCGAGTTGAACGAAGCTATTTGTAAAATTTTGTTTTTAATAGTACTTCCTTCCTGTTCTTTCAGATTAATAAAACGTATACGGTAAAACACCACTATTTACATGTTCTTACATAAAATACTATTTTTTTCCAGGGAACTGCATAGATTTTTTCAAAACTTTTAAAAATTAGGATTTTGTTAGCTCTTTTGCATTTGATATACATACCTCATATCCAAGATTTTCTTACTTTGATCAAAATTTCTTGGCAAAAAACTAAACACATGACAAATACATAATTTTAACTTTTAATGCGTAAAGTTTTACTATTAAAGGGAAAGCTTTGTCTACTATACACATTGTTTTCAATTCAGAAAAGGTGGCCCTGACCAGTCCGTTTCTCAAATTTCTGGCCAGAACCTCTTACCAAACAAACGTTGAGGGTCCGTCCGCAATTAAAATTTTTATGTGCGCTGTGAACATTGAAAGAAATTCTATAATGATATTAAAAAAATGTATAATAGTTTACAAGAATTTATATTTTTTTAAGTGAAAAAGTTAACACAAAGGTGAATCCGAATCTTCGATGTTTATCTTGTAAGGCACTGGTTAGCTCCTATCCGATCCACCTTTGCAAAACAGGTTTTGCAGTTGAAATTACAGTTATCTTTCATCTGTCATCTTTAAACACCGCTTGCAAAAACGCTTTTTTCTAAGTTCCCAAGTCTGCGAAAATTACGCGTTCCTACTCCTTTCCTAAAAATACCCGTACCTATAAAACATGCACAGGTGGGCGTCCCGCGTTGCATTCTCAATCCGTATCCCGAAAAGACCACCCTGAGCTACCTACGCTTTGAAATATTGGTCTGAGGTTTTTCTCACAATCCCTTCATTTGTCGAAGCTTTCTCTGCAAGGAAAACAATTCCCACCCAGCAGACAATTGTTTATTTATCTGTGTTCCACAATCTAGGTGGGTGTTTTCCAAGAACATGCACAAATAATCGGTAGGTTTGTGATCTATTTCTACGAAATTGATAAAAAAGGGTGTGTGGGAATCAAAAAGCAAGATCCTTTCACCCCCGTTATTACTTTTCTTTTAAAACATATGCGTGTTATATAGATGTTCCGCCAACGTAATGTAATGTCTATGTTTTTAGAATTGTGTACAAATTACAAGCAAACATTTTCAAAAAAGCTTAAACCTTCTTTCATCCAAACGGTTTGTGGCTTAGACAATTTAGATTTTGAATAATCAGACGTTTTTTTAAATCGGACTTTCAACATTAATCTTCACCAACTAATTAAAAATTAGATTTACTAAAAGTGTAACTAGGGTTTATTGACGAAGCCAAAACATAAAACATACTTTGGTTATTGAAAAACTTTTAAACCGTTCAATTTGAAAGTTTACTTTATTTAATAAATTTATTAAATTCTGTGTTTTTGAAGCTTAAATGCTCAGTTTTCAAAAAAATCCGCTTTTTAAATTTGTTTTTTTGAAACACATTCCAAATGGCAATAAACCAATTTTACCCTCGGAAACATTTTTATTTATCTTCCGTTTTGTTGATTCTTTCGCCCGCAGCTGTCAATTGTAATGCCCTTTTACAAAATATTCTTCGAAACTTTCATCACTGTTTTGTGTTCTGTTTATTTGTCTCATCTCATTGTGCAAACAATCTGTAAAACTAAATGAAATATGTTTCACTACAGAAATATTTTATTTACTTCGCCGATTATCGTTAATATTTTTATTTTAAAAAAAACACGTTTTTGTATAATTCTTTTTTTCAATTACGCTTTCCACAAGGTTATTTGATTTTTCGTAGGCGTTGTTACGTGTACTGCATTTGTATTTCGCACCTACAATCACAGGGAACTTAAGTATACATGAAATGTCACGTGGTTTTCCTTTGTGGCCAAATCCACAAAATTGTATGTTGAAAATAGAGCCTTGATTTGCCAGTTCAGGCGCTTCCTAGTTCTGAAGCATCGTTTTCACGGTGGTCCAATTGCATGAAAAATTCATGCAATTTGAGAGATTGCTTCAGTGCAAGCGACGCTTCACGGCATGAATTGTGAAGTTTAAAATTTTGAAATCATAAAACTAAATTCATTTTCAGAAGATGGATATTCAAATGTCGTTCTATCAGTATTCTCAAAGCAATTTTTCTTCTTTAAATAGACGCCGCAGAAACTTGTTTTAGATTACGCTGTTTTAAATTTTTAAACGTCATTTCTTAAAAACACCTGTTTTGTGGATAATAAGTACTTTTTATTATCAGAATGTTTTTCATGATTTTTCTCGGAATAGGTATTACTAATTAATTGTATCTGCATGAGTAGTTGTGTACTACTTAGCAAGATGTGATTTCTGCAATTTTAGTGAGTTCTCAACATTTTTCAAAGAATTGCTTTTCGAATACGTTTCAAGATTTTTAAAGGGCAGCCTACGCACGCCCTCTGGTACACATTTTCATTTATCACTTAATGTGTTTATTGTTTCAACGCTGTCGTGCGGTGTTGCCCTTCTCATTACAAGTTCTCGTAAATTTAAACACTTTTTTGTTAAGATAAAGTTCAAACACATTCTTCACGTTTATCGAACTAACTGTTTTCAAACAGTTAGTTAACTGTTTTCAAACAGTTAGTTAACTGTTTTCAAACAGTTAGTTCGACAAACTATAAACTTCTATAAATTTCTCAGGCCTTTTTTGATAGAAATTAAGGATCAAAATGTTTAATACAAATTTTAATATTATGCGCTGAATTCTACTTTACTTTGCTTTTATACTTTAAAGTCGTACCGTCAATCTTCATATGTAAGGCGATTTTTTAAAAATTATATTTAAAAATTGGAAACTCTGCGCTTGTAATCCGTTTTTGAGCGTGTTCAAAATGTTAAAAACTACATTCAGGGTTAAAAAAAGATTTTGGTGTTTTTTCGTCAACATCTATATGACTTTAGCTAGAATGAAAAAACAGTTTTATTTGGAATTGAGACAATCAACTACTCGTGGGCAAATACATTTCTAGTACAATTTACTTTCTACCTTCGGATTGCACGATTCACTTTTAGTTAACTCTTTAGATATGTTTCACGAGAGTTATTGTTAACAATGCCTGAAAAACGTCATTTCATAACTTCTAAACAGCTGATGGTCCGATTCCTCAGTTATCTTTTAGTTATATCGTTTGCGTGTTACGCAATGCTTTATAGGAATCCCTAGAAGCCTAGAAAAAACCAGGTCAGGTTTTTCTCAGATTTTGTCGTTTTCCCACTTTCTAGCTGACTCATTCCGCGTGAGAGAATATTGTTTTCAAACCCGTTCCTCAAAGTTTTCCTCGCTGTGCAGACCAAAGAGCCGATTTTTCCCTTTGAGGCGTGGACAATGAACAGCAAATGCAGCTTTTCATTTTACGTGCACTATAAAATTGCATTCATTTTACACCTAGTGATCCTGAAATAAATGCCCTCATTTAACCACGTATGTTTGCACTTTTCTACACGTCCGTTTCCGCTACAAACACTTCTAAGGCAATTTTTTCAAAAGTACGTCCATCTCAGAAACAATGAAACTTGAATTCTCAACGTTTTTTCTGCAGTGTAGATCAAGGAGCCCATTTTTCCTCCGAGAACAATGGAATGCGAAGGCAGCCGCTCTTTTCACTTTTACGCGCGCATCTATATTTTAGTTTACGCGCATTGCATAGCAAACGAGGAGATCTTCACAAAACCTATGCCATCAGTCATTCTGCAGATGCAGCAGGGATACGCTGTCAGAAGCTGCAAAAACACCACGTGTCTTCATAATTAACAGCGTATTTGTGTTGTGGCTAATTCTTAATAGAGCACGTTCATGGACTGCTAATTGTGTTTTGATAAGAGCACTGCAGCGTGATTTCCAGTCACAGTTGTTTATTTTTCCCATTTTACGGAAGTCCGGTCCACTTAAGTCTACAAAAGCATAATGAGGAATACAAGGTAAGCCACTCATGACTTTGGTTTAAGTGTTGAAATTTTTATGCTTTTTTCATTTTCCTAGCATATTGGAAAGCCCATATTTCGTAGCATCACTGTTTGATTTTTTTGTTTATAAAAGTCAAAGTTTAAAAAGTTTTTTAATTTAAAATTAAGCAACAAACCCCAAGTGAGTTTAGAGCAATTAAAACCGATGACGTCACCTTAATCTTACTTTTAAAAATCGATATCGACAAATCAAGTTAGGAACCTTTTACACAAATTGCTGACATCTTGTCTTAATTTCTTGTTTTAATTTCTTGTTTTAATAATTTCACTATGAACATCTAACAATTTTACTAAAAGTGTTCAAAATGTTGTGAAAAACTTCTGTAAATTTTTTCCCTGTAGATGTATAATCTAGCACCTTTAATTCAACAAAACAACAAAAAAGATTATGACAAAAAAGGTTTAGATTTTAGTTCCGTTTTTACTTTTAAATCCCTACAGTTTATTCAAATATTACAATATAGTTTGATAAAAATGCTTTGCTTTTAAGATATAGTAGAACACTAATTTATATTAAAGAAAAAATTATTTTTTGTACATAATTCGAAAATTTGTAACACAATTTACAAAAAGAAATCGAGGCCTTCAAGTGAAACTTTCTTCCACATTTCCGTTTTTAATAGCAGGTAAACCAAATATAATTCACATCAAGTGCAGAACTTCGAGTTACAAAGTTAATGAAAAGTTCCAGTGTTCATTCTTTATTTAGATTACTTACTTTTTACACTTAATAGTCCTGAAATAAACGCCCTCATTTAACCACGTATGTTCGCACTATCTACAAAAGGTCATTTCCTTTACAAACACTTTCTAAGCAAATGGGCCACAAGTATTTTCGTCTTAGAAACACTATCGTCACTTTCTGGGCTGTAAAAGATAATTATGTGTGTGTCCTCAGAATCTGTTTTGTTAAGCGTCACTAAACTTCTAAGTCATTGTTTTTCCAACCTGGCTTAAAACAAAGCCAAGTGTATCATTTGCGTAATAATTTAGTCATTCTTTTGTAATAAAAAAGGAAATTGTTTTTGTATTCTGTTCCGTAAATATGCTTTGTTTGTGATGATGTAATGTTTGCGAAAAAAGGCATCGTACCATGTTATGTATCAATATTTCCATCATACAGTGGCTGAATAAGGCATTGACAGGACAGGTGGAAAACATGTGATTCCATTTTCATTTTTAGTTTTCAATCCAACACAATCCAGTAGTTTAAAATCAAACAAACACGCCTACTCATTGGGCACACATCACATAATCAATCTTGTAATTTTAAACATAATTTTGATGCCATCATTTAAATAACCACCTCAAAATCTTTGAACAGAATAGTTTTAAAAAAGTGTTCCCATATATTCAACTAAAAGGTACCGTTAGGGGCCTTTTTTGACTTTTCTCAAATTAGAGGGCCTAAAAAGTTATTTTAGAAAGTATGTAACAGTTGGGGTTCAAAAGCGTCGTTTTGGAGGAATCTGCTTATGAAATAGAATTTACGGCCAATTCTAGGCTCATTTCACACCCGTACGAGGAGGCCGCGGCAAGGGTTGTCCCGCCGCTACTAACATCAAGTTGTTGGTCATTGGTTGTTTTCAAAAGTTTGTAGTGACCCCAGGAACAATTTGTTTCGAAAAGTAATTAAACTCTTTAAAAAGATTTAAAAATAAAAGCGTTACGGATTTTAACGATTGGAAAACTAGGTTTTAGCCAATTTGGTCTACTGATTTTGTCCCAACTTTTAAGTTAAGTGAGCTGTTTTGTTAGCCCTTTTTTGTAATACTAGTATTGTTATTCATTTTAATGAGAGAGTTTGTTTATGGACTCCATATTGTTTCAGAGCAAAGCTTGGATGCGTATTGTTCTGCTTCAGAACACACAATAAAGTGCCTGATTCAGAATACGACAGGTGAAAAAAGTTGTGTTTAAAAAAAGCGAAAAAAGTAGAAATTCAGTTTACTAAAATCATATGTCATTCAATTACATAGTAATGAAATACGTAACTACCGTCTTTGCTATTTTTGTTTTTGCTTTATCAGAAACAGGTGGAAAACATCTGTTTTTAGATTTGAAATGAATAAAGCAAGATCTAGAACTATATAGTCAGTACCTTCATGATTCTTTTTATGTGTGGCCTTTCAAGTTTATTTTCCCCAATGATCTCAGCTTTATCGCAGCCCCAGACAATAAGAAGTTGATGTTTGATAGTCAAAGAGGAGACTCATTTGCTCTGATGTGAC
Organism: Oscheius sp. G VE-2021; assembly: GCA_022343465.1. Taxonomy (NCBI): domain Eukaryota; kingdom Metazoa; phylum Nematoda; class Chromadorea; order Rhabditida; family Rhabditidae; genus Oscheius; species Oscheius sp. G VE-2021. Next base: position 6,782,848 of record JAJQXH010000029.1, on the reverse strand, counting down.
ATGCATTCGCACAATTTGCGCGGTTTTCTACGTCACAAGTCATGGGAGCGAAAAACAATATTAGTTTTCGTGAGTCGGATGAGCACTGGTTCCCGCAGTGGAAACAACACCCGCAATTTTGCTTAAAACCTGTGTAAACCAGCTCAAAATACCCTGTTTTTCTGTTTCTTTGAAGGGCGTTAAGTAAACTATCTTTTTTGCATGTAAAACAAATGTAGGAACTTGGTTGTCGTAATTGAAATTTTGCATTAAAAACAATAGAAGGCCTTAATTTAAGGCTCACGTAAGCTTAGTAGAGCTCCTTTTAATGCAAGTTTTTGGCAACGTAGTGGTTCAAGTTATTTGGTTTTTGGTACTTTACATTTGTAAAAAAGTGTGAATCCGCTTTGAGCATGCGGCAAAACCCTACGCAATAGAATAGTTAACTTTGTAGACTTGGGTTGCCCTTTGTCTTTTTGTCTTATTATTTGACTTATAACTGATAGTTTGATTTTTATAAGGATAAAAATGATTTTAAGCTGAAAACTGTCTATTTAAAAAAAACGAAGCAAACGTTTTTAAATCAAAAGATTTGTTTTCAAGCATAACAAATTGTACAAGTCACGTTTTTTGTACTTTGCTGCTGATATTAATAGTTTTCTTGAAGGTTTTTTATAGTCTGCTCAACTGAAATTGGTTTTCATTGATAGAGAAACATTCACACACAAAGGCGGAACTATCAAACATACATTACGCCGTCTTGTCCTATAAAATGTTGTTCTGCTCTACGGAAACTCCCATTAATTTGTGATATTACATCATTCATACTTTTTTCCAATGAAGATTAAAACCACGGTTTAAAAAAAATTAAATCACATGAATATGAACATTAATGTTTAACAAAAGTGATTTTTTCAGTTTCTGATTAAAACAATTGCAAAATAGTGCTTTTTGCCATTAGAAAGAACTTAAGTTCTCTGCCTTTAAAATAAAATTTTTATTATTTTCATGTTTATATTACAATACATCGTTAGACCTCATTTTGGAAACACACTTTTTTTCTTTTTGCTTTTTTCTATCAAGGAAACTCAAAAATCAAAGAAAAAAAGAAAAGAAAATCAAAGAAAAAGAAAAATCAAGGAAAAAAAGGAAACACGCAGTCCATAATCTCATCATTTCCTTTTGACGTCGGAAAATTGTAATTTATAGAAAACAAATGAAAAGCACTAGACTGTGGATGTAATTTACTGAAGCATGCAGTCGTTTTTCTTTTTTATTAATCTTCATAAAATTCCACCCACTGAGCAGGATTATCTCCGCTTTAAAGTTGAAAAGTTTTTCATTCACATCATTAAGTATGGTTTTCTTCTTGATAACTTAGGTCATTTTGTTTCAAATAGTTCAAAAAGATTTAATGTCAAATCTTTTTGTTTATAGTTTCCATTAAAAAACCGGCTTCTGAAAAATTCAAATTTTGTCGTGTTATTCGTGAATAAACTGCAATGTTATTTATCTCAGTTTAACAAACCTATTTTTAGAATAGAAAAATAGTAAAAACCAGTTAATCCTGAAATTTTCATCAATCGTAAACCATAAATTCACAATGTTTTAGAAACTTCAATAAACCGGAGTATATTCATTTTCAGTGTTTGCTTTGGTGAAATAACCAAAATTAAAGTAGAACCGAATGACTCACCTCATATTTTTAATTGCACCCCCGCGCTTGAAATTGTTCTGGATCCTTCTGGAGACAAACAAAATTGTCTTCTTTTCAGAAAACACTATTTGGTTGTTAACCTTTTCCTGAATCCTCAAATTGAGACAATTATTTTTGTTTTGAGCTGCGATCAAGCAAGTCTCATATTTACAACCAAACACTTCTCAAATGGCGATCGTTGAAGTTGTCATCTTTTTGTCAGAAGGTAGAAAAACATAATGGTCAACTGTACGTACACTAGTTCAGGTTTGGTTTTTAAAATTCCTGGATTTAATTTGCTAAAAAAAAAGTAAACCTACCTTTTATTATTTTTATTATATTTCTGTCACATATAATTGACTCCAAGAGTAACTTTTTAAAATTCTCTAAACTAAAGCATGTTTTATAGTTTTATTAATATAGTGGTTTTTTAATCAACAACTTCTTAGTAACCTCTCTCGGTGAAATAAAAAACATTTTTGTGCGTCGTCTGATCACAACTGAATTTTTTAAAGATTATTGTTGGATTTATATTTTAAGAAAAACAATCAAAGAAAGGGCTTCCCTAAACCCCACCCACGTTGACGTCTCAATTTAGCCAATTCTTTTCGGTTGACCGGAAGTTCAGGGCTTTGAAAAGGACACGTAGCTCCGTGTGGAATTATGCCTCCCACTTCCATTTGACATAAAGTGAAAAGTTCTCTCAAACTCAAAAGTCATCGAAACATCATGCCCTTACTAAATATTCCCCTAATCCAACAGGAACTATTTGTTTTGACTGGGAAACACGTTTTTGTCCCGAGGAATGAATATTACATAGTTTCCGCTTGGGCCTAAATAGCACTTGTCTTTTCCTAAAACTACGATCACTTCCGACGGACATTAATTACCCTGGGTGGTCTTTGCCCTTTACATTTGTCGTTTTCTTCCGGCGGTGTTCGCCGGCGATTTTATTGTCACCGGCGGGTGGGTGATTCAGTCAGCGCGTCCAATTTCTGCCGGGCAATGCCACCCATGGACATTTCTGTCATCTGGAAGACGAACGTTTGTGCTTTGATCTCTTATCGCTTGAACTACTTCCGGTTGACCTTTTCCAGTTCTTTTTAGCTGAAAAAAGGACAATTACATTTTCTCATCATTCCACAAATTTGATTTTCTTAGAACAAAAAAAACTCCCACTTTAAAAATACTTTTTTTAATATAAAAGTCGGTTCCAAATGGGAATTACCATTCTACATCAGTTCAAAATCGGCTTATAGGACAAAATATTAAAATCGGCTAGACATGACTTTATATAATTGGAAAACAGTCTTTCATAAAATATAGATCATACCGATTAAACACATAAGGAAAAACCTAGGTTGGTTCTGAAATTTAATTAAATTAATGTTTTTATTTGATTCCATTTTTCTCGGATTCAAAATTTGGTTTGAGAGACAAAGCAACACAATAAAAATTTAACTTTTGTTTTTTAAAATTTAGTTTCATTAAAATATATTATTTATTAAGATTTTGTTTTTTACCTTTGACAATCCTTGTAGTAAAAAACAGCAATACACAAATACTGTAAAACGAAGCAATTTGTTTTTTTTTTAAATTTTAAAAGCTATTTAAAATTGGAATTACTTGTTGGCGGTTTTTTGGTTTCATCATATGTTTTTTCATAACAACCAAATTAAAATAAACTTCAAAGCTGTAAAAATTTCGAGTTTTCATTAAAATTGTTTACGACCCAAAACATGTCTGGTTTTTGTTGCACCCAAAAATAGAAAACTAGAACTATTAAAGCAGAGGCATTAAAACTTTTTCTTTTTTTGTTGCGATTTTTATTTTACTGTTTTTTTTAAAAAATATTTATGGTTTTATAACTGATTTTTCAATACTATCCAATGTCATTTTGCTTCGAATGCCATGATTCAACGGCCGCTAACCAAAGTACACAGAAACGCATTTTCTTCGTTTTTCTCGTTTGCAAGGTCAAAGTTTCCCACTAACCGTCATAATAAACGAATTTTCAAAGCGGAAAAGCCGTAAGTTTGCGATAAATACACTTTTCGGTTAGAATGCCATACATATTCAACTTTGTTGTCAGGCGGTTCTTGAATATTGCATGTGAATGGGAAAATGTCCCTGCAGAGAAAACATTGCAACATGAAAATTTTAAGTCACGTGGTCTGTAGGTTCAAAAATGGTGCTATTATCTCTTTTTCTCACGAACAACATTTTTTTTAATTCTTTAAATTTTTGCCATCTCCCTTTCTTTATCGTAAAACACAACTTTTCTTTTTCGTGTCAGGATAATGCCCAAAATAGTCTTGTTCTTGTTGAAAAGCATTCTAAGGTGCATTGTTTTTTGTAAAGTTCACAGTATTTAAACTCAAGTGCTCAACTCCGGAAAGTATAAACACTCTAAGACTTTTCATTTTTAGACATTGGTGGTGATGTGTGGCAAAAAAAAAATCATTTTTCTCTTTACTTTAAATTAATGTATAATTAATACTTTCCAACCAAGGATCCCAAATCTCAAAATATTTTCTTTCAATTAGAATAAAACAAACTGTCTTAAGTTTTTTAGTTAAAGAAATCCCCACAACTTTTTCAATGACGTAAATTGCCGGCTGTTTTTATTGCGCGTGATCTGATCTGTTTCCGCCAACATGCGGAAATTCATTTTCACATTCATTCAGTTACATGATCTCCTTTTCCGGTGCTAGTTTCCTTGATGTAAACACCGTCTACTATATCCTGTGAAAAGTGTGTGGGATTATTCACTTTAAATTTTGCGTTTTCTCCCATAATATATTTTCAATGAACTCATTGTAGTTAGATCTATTAGATTTTATTAAACATTCTAAACTAACAGTAACTTTAAAAATACTTTTGTTTAGTACAGAATACAATTTTTTTTAAATTTCGTGTTTTTTAAACATTGTATAAAATGTGTAAGACTAGGATTAACATTTTTTATTGTCATACATATTTAGCATACTCTTTTTATTTCAAAAGTTTGACATTCTTAAAAATAACATATATTTGAGCGTTCCAAGGACTAAGTACAAACAGACATGTAAACTAGAACTGTTTTCGTCTACCGTGTAAATGCTTCACGACATTCCCTTATAAACACTTTAATATGTGTATTTTGAGGTCTCAAAGTCCTTTCCCTCTTTTTTGAAGTTTCTGGTGTTCGTTCTTTCTAATTCAATTTTGTTCGCTGTTTCCGCTGACGTAGAAAAGTTCCATTTTTAGATCGATGTCGTTATGAGTGACTGCGATGGGATCTCCATTTCCGGTCTTCGTTACTCTTCCGGAGTGTCAACAGGTAAACACAGACTTTAGCAACAAAAAGCCAACAAAAACAAATAATCAATAAATCAACTAATTGATCGTAACTAATTGAATTTTGCTAAAAATTTGAAAAACGGAAAACAATATCTCACACCATTTTCAAACTGCAACCCTTTTTCGTTTTTTAATAACAAGTAATTTCCATAAACAAAATGGTTTTTATTTGAAAAAAAGGTGCCAAGTGTCCAAAAATTACGATGTTAGTTTTTTAGTCCCTCTAGACAGAATATATCAACTTTTTGTGTGTAAAATGCTCTTTCGGTCCCTTTGAAGTTCAACATTCCGTTTTGTATGTAAAGCTATTTTGTGTTACTCTTTATGAATCTTCTTATTGGATTCCCAAAAGTGCAAATGAAGTTTTCGTTGTCGCTGAAAGATTGGTTATTCATTAGGTTCCTCTTTCGATCGCTCTTTTGATCATTCCCAATTTTTATTCTCCGTAAAGTTTTGCAGTCGTTTGAAAAACGCATTTTGACTAACTAACACTAAAAAAATTTCTTGTCATTTCAACAATAACTAAAAAATGTTAAAAAAAACAATTAAAATATAACTAAAAAGTTATTAAAACACCTGTCTTAGTTGGGGATTTAAAAAAAAAACAGCGAGACATTAGAATTGTTAAAATTTAGCATTTGGTTTATAAGAAAAATGATAATCCATACTTTAATCAAAGCAGATCCTAAATTCCAAGTATAATTTCTCTTTCAAGTTCTTCTCATTGTTCATTCCATATCGGAGATGTTCTACTATTTGTTTTGAATGTTCAATTAATTAGAGGATTTCAAATTTTAGATCACATCCTGAGCTGAATGATAAGAACGGGGCGATCAAGTTTTGTTTGGAAAAAGCTTCTTTCGAAAGAATATAAAGTGTTTAAAAATTATTCAAATCTGATAAATGTCATTACTGCATCCGTATAATCATATACTTTAAATATTCAGGTTTGCGTTGGAGCTTTATCAACGTGTATCATCGATTCGTCAGGTCTCTTCGTGTGTCAACTGAATTTAGCACTCTTCCTCGGTGTTATTATTCTAGCCATCCTCACAGGTCTGTCTACCCTATAAACTAAAAACAGTTATCTTTAGGAATTGGAATCCCTATCCTAATTCTGGCATGTTACCTCACAGACGGTTGCAATCTTCGGTTTCTTCGAAGAAGAAACAGCGACCTAGAACGACAACAACTGAATCCCCGCAGTGTTATGAGTAAGACACGTTAGGCAGTGAAAACTTAATTGATATTTTCAGTATCATGTTCTGAAGACGCAACAGCATCGGTTGTCCGCCGAGAACTGACCCCAAGTCCTCTGGTACGCGGACATCACCAAGTACGCTTCTGAAGACATGTGTTGCATCTCCAGTCAACGGGTTCTTTTGTGATATGATATGTGCTAACACCTGGATGAGATGTACTAATGAAATAGATTACATGAATCATACCGGGAAAATGTGTTCTCTTAAGGAAGGAATCGAGTAAATGTGAAAAGGGACGACTACGAATATTTTTCCCTTCAATACCGGGACCACTTCGGGTGTGTAACTCTATAGTGTGAAAATGGCGATTTTCATTCTTCTCAGGTTTAATTGAAAATGAACAAAAATGGTCATTTGGAGCATTTTGTAGTTTGGCACCTAAACGCCGCGTTCCTCCGTCTTTCGGCACCCATTCATCCTAATTAGGTTGACCCACCCATCCCCTAAACCCAAAAACACGCATCCGTAAGGCATCAGCAGGTCACGGACAAGGGGTTGTAAAAGTGAGTTAGAAAAGTAGGTATATCAATTTCTCAAATGGACCTGTGAGGTCTGACGCTTTAAACGGTCTTGTCAAGCTCCAGAACGTCGTCCCACGAGTTTTTTTCTTTTTTCTAGGAGTTTCAGTTTTGGTGTTTTACTTGAAAGTCCATGTTTTCGCTATTGAAACATTTTTCAACTAAAACGGTTTGACTATATATTTATAAATCAAACAAAAAAATGACGGCAAAAAAGGTTATACCCATGATTCTTGGAAGTTCATCACATCATCAAAAATAAAAAAATGAACACGAGGTGGCTAATTAGTTAATAGTAAGGGTTGAGTTAACATATTGCGTGTGTGTGTTTGTGTGTTTGTGTCTGTTTGCGTGTGTGTGTAGACGGGCGCTTTGGGTTGTTATACCGTCAACTGAATATTGTTCTTTCTTTATTGGGGGTTTCTTTTAAAGCATTTTTAAAACTGAAAAGCCTAAATGTTCTATGAGGAAGCACGCGATATAAACAAAGTGCCTTTGCTGCAACACAAGAATGGATGTTTACGAAACCAACTAACCAAACTATAGACTGACCCCCATATTGTTTCCGCAATCCGTTTAAACCTGAATATTTTACGTGTCAGGTGTTTGCGTGGCGCAAGTTGCCATAAACATTGCGGTCTGTTGACTTGTTTGCTTTTTCAACGAACGCCGCGTGTCAGGGGTCGACAGGCACCGCGGCCGGGTCAAATGGTCACTGTTTGTTCGCTGATAGCTTATCGCGCGCAACAGCTGATTTCAGTTCCAGAGACTTGTTTCAGAACGTTTCGCACAGTAAACGGGCCGTAAATATACCACTGTCAACGGAATTTTTTCGGTGAATTACACTGTGGGAAGGAAGTGACGGTGATAAACAATTTGGGTAAACAATTGTCAATAACGAGAAAAATAGTTTATAGAAAACCAAAATGGTTTTCTGGAAGAAAACAAAAGCTCAAAAAAGAATATTTAATAAATTGAATAACAAACTCAACACTAAAACAGTTCAACATAAAATGGAAAAAAGAAGAGAGAAAAAGAAAAGAGAAAAAGTTGAAAAATGTTGGGGAGACATACAGTTAAGTAGAAACAATTTGATTTAAAATTTTAATTTGCTGAAATCAGTTTAAAAAATAAAGATTTTTTGTCTGTTTTGAAAGCCCGTTTGATTCTTAAACATTATTTAAAAAAATAAATTGATCGAAGAAAAACCAATTAAATAGAAATTTTCAGCTTTCATCTATTTGTAAATGTTTATAAAAACTGTACAATCGATAAATGTTGTAGTTTAGGGTATTAAAACTTTAAACGTTTCTTTTTATTTTACTCTTACAAGACTAAAAACAATAATACTTCGTTTTTCAGACGATATTTAAACGATTTTAGATGTTATGTGAGAAACACAGTTAGTTGCTGAAACCCTACCGTAGTTTCATAAATAGTTTGAAAGTTGCTCAAAAGCCTGTTTTTAATTTATTAACTTGTCCTATTTGAATTTGTAAAACCAATTGAGTATCTAACATTAAAAACTTGCTTCAAAAAATTCTTTCAAACTCTGTTTCCTGAGTTTCCGCGAAGATCACCGGAAGTTCAGTTTTGTTATTAAACTGACCAGTTCTATATTTTCAGCAGTTTTTCTCTCGGTACGACATAAATCTACTAAATAAACATTTTTCTTTATTGTTTTGCTGTGTTTTTCAAGTGCGGGAGTTTTAGAAGAGGCGCGGAGAGTACACTCGGCACTTTTTAATGTTTGTTTGCCCAAGATCACCGACCCTCACTGTGTGCAAAGGTCACCGAGGACAGAGTTCCCGCAAAAGTTACTACTTCAGGCGCTGGCCGCCTTCTTTATCTCTTCTTTATCTGGCAAGCCGTTCGTCACAGGTGTTCGTCCCTCCAGTTAGTCACAGTTATGTGTGGCCAAGGGTCGAGGCCACAGCGCTGTTTGCCGAGCGCGAGTTGCATTTCAAGGCTCATGCCGGCGCGTTTTTCGGTCCGCGGTCAGTGACACAGTTATTACCTGTTGCATACCGTCCAAACAACAAACCGTAAACATCCGCCGGTATCTTTGGCGAACACCCATGCTTTCCTTGCAACTTTCCGAACAGCCTTATCGAGGACTGTCGCCGCCCGGCACCGCCGTTTATCACCCATATGATCTACCGCAAACTGTTTGATCTACAATCAGCGAAAAGTTGCGGGTCCTATTTTTAGCATCGTCTTTGAACTTTCTGGGTGCATCTTACCTGAAAAATTATTACCGTTTTTGAAACTGTTGGAGATAAAATGAAGAACCTTAAACTTTTTCATATTTTCAAACCGTCAACTGATTTATGGTTTTAGTCAAAATTAAACTTTTCTGGTCTTCAATTTTACCTGTGATTTTGGAGATCCAAATCAAATGAAAAAATTCATAAATTGGGAAAATACGATCCTTTAACAATTTGGTTTTTCATAACAAAAAAATTTTGTTTTCGTTTTTTCCAAGATCACTTTTACTTTTCAGAATGCGCGAACCTTGTTATCTTGATACGGTGTACCAACACAAGTAACCTTGATTACCAGCTGTATTTTGTTCACCAACAAATAGCTAGCATATTGCACAAAAAATTCATCAAACTCGTATTTCAATTTTTATGCCAATACGTTTCTAAACTTTGTATTTAACTTTGTAGTTTTAGGCCATTTCTTGTCTAAAATTCACGAATAGTAAAAACAACCTGAAATTTCTTTTTGCAAATCTTCAATTTTATTTGCGTTTGCTAAAAACTGGTTGGTTTGTCACATCGATTTTGAGACACTTTAAGTTTAGCACGTTTTAAACGCCATGACAAACCTGGATGTGCCATTGTTTTTCTGTTGTAACTATGTGTTAATGGTAATTTAAGACGTTTTCATCGTTCCACAAACGTTGTCTCGTTCCATTTTGAAACTGTCTAGACAAGTTCCCCAATTAGCACAGCTGAGCAAACTCTGAGTCCACCTCTTTGATTTCTGACGCCGTGTGGCACTACCGGTTGCTTTTCCGTGATATCCGGCCGGCTGTGTATCTCGTTGTTTATTTGCACTAGGCGTGGAGCCAAGTTGTTAGTCAGCCAAAAGCTAAAATTAGTCGGAAATTCCGGTCCATCGGAATCGGAGTAACCAGCCACGACCGCAGGCTGCCATTCTATGGCCGTGCCGTCGCCACCTCCAGTGTGGCGGCTTTGTTGCACAAATCTCATTTTCAAACATTGAATTTCACTTGTTTTACATTTTTCCCAAATGAAAAATTTACCAATCTAAAAGAAACTGTAAAGTTTCTTTCAATGAGAATTCATCTTCAAGTTTTGCAAATGTTTATAACCTACTTGTCAAAAACTTGAGAGTGAGGCCAAATTTCTCACTTTTTTCGCTGTTAAATAGAACACTAAGACACCTTTCTTTTTTTCATGTCTGTTTCAACAATTCCAAACTTCAGTTTTGCAATTTCGGATAGTTTTGATTTCCCACATCCCTATTTGATGAGTCAGGGGTGAAAAAGCTTACTCCCTCTTCTGAAGCGTCACAGTTCACTGACTCACAGTTCAGGCTGGTGCTGGCTAAACTTTTTCCACAAATGTTTATAATCAGTGCCTGTTAAAAGGATGTGCGTTTTGCAAGCGTTCCATTTTCAGCATAGTGATCAACGTTTCATTGTTTCCCCAAATTCTTGCAGTTATATAAGTTTTTTCTAGATTATATAACAACTTGTTAAAAATTGTTATTTCTACCGAAGTTCCTTTTCGTTCACCAAAACATACGAATTGGAGCATGACGCGCGTTTGGTTCGTGTTTGTTTGACATGTTTCATCTGTCTTGGAGATTCCAAACCTGTTGAAATTTCTACATTTCTCTTTTAAACGAAAAAATTACAAACATTTAAATTTTAAATATAAAAACCATTTTGTAAAAGTGCAAAAATCAATTTCTGGATACAAACAGATTTCTTTTCGCACTGTTTGGGTTTTATACCTAAATCTATTTAGCAATTTTTGAGTTTTGAGAATTCAGATATGAATTCAAGTTGGTATTTTAGACGCTGTAAAGTTTAGTAACACACATTGTACCATAATTTTATTAGTCACATCTTAAAACAAAAATTTATTTTAATAGTGCTTTCGAAGATTTCAAAAGGCATTTTGTAATTTTAATTGTTTTAAAATGAGTTCTTGCTTATTTTTTATTCCATTTAGACGTCAATTTAAAAAAATATGAGGTTCAATTTTTATATTTATTTTTAAAAATCTTTTTTTTTTTTAAATTTTTTTTATATCCCTGAAGGTTTTATTGAAATTTCAATTTTTTCCGGTATTAGAAGAAAATCGTGTCTTGGTTTTTGAATTTCATGTTCCGGAATCTAACCTTTTGAACCTCTACTTTGAGTATTTTGAAATTTGACCATTTTCCCTCAACTCTCCTTTCGAAATCTTCTCAAACCCCTCTGAATGACTGTAGTGTGGCCCCGATCGCCCTTCACCGCGCGTCGTGTCCGCAAAATTTCGAGCGGCAGTCACTTGCTTGTTCGGTAATTGTTTACCTGTGTTTTGCAAATAGGTCAGCGACCCGCTTCTCACCGAAAACAAGCGCGCGACCTTTAAACAAAAATCTGAACCTCTTTTTTCTGCAACTACGGTAGTTCCCTCCCAAGTGTACTTATAATTACACCTGCGCCCGCCGTGAAGGGGCGTGGCATTAGTGCATTTGTCCTTCGCGGGGTTACGGTCGCGCACTTGCAACTATTTGCCCTTTGGGAGCTACCGTAACCCCTTGGCCGTCTCACCTTTTCAAGTGAAATTGAGGAGGCCAAAGGGTCGCGACATCCGGAGTCAACGCTGTTTGCAGCGTGCGACTGTCCGATGAGGATAATAGTTGTTTTGCATTGAACTGTGTGCGCAGGGAGCGCGAGTTTCGATGAGGCGCAGGCGGCGAAGGTATAGCATTGGCCGAGTTTCGGACGGTCCGGCCACCTACACCTAATTGTGCCTTCTATTCCGCTTTCACGCCCATTTTCAAACTCACTTTCGGTGCCTCGGGCGCGCGGTTTGTGCCTCGAGGTAGTTTGAAAAACGTTTTGACTGCTATATAAGAAGACTGATAGTGCATTATTACTCTGATAAACGTACATGATGTTAATTAAACAAAACATGTTTAATCATCTCCCAATTCTTTTACTGCCCTTTTTCTAAAAAACGTTGTTTGTTTAACCAACTTTTTTCTGTTCTCGCGCACTCAAGGTTTTCATATTGTTTTCGTCCTTCAATGTTTAACTAACATAAACTCACGTTTACAAAACTCTGGTTTTTTCATGATTCCGAAAGTTCAAAAACATTTATGTAATATGTTCTGCCCAAAATGATGAAAATGAATATTTCAATTAAAAAATTCTAAACTTCAAAATTTCAAATTAAAATTTCAATTTTTAAGTTTCATTTTTAATTTTGAAGTTAAACAATTGAAAATTTGACGCTGAACTTGTACAGTGCAGATTTCAATTTCAATTTGGATTTATTTGAATTTTATTGTCAATATTTTATGCTTATTGTTAGCGAATCGTGATGTTTGCTAAAAAAAATAGAATAATGCGAAAAAAGTTTAAACAAAAAATTTAAATTTCGTTGTGAATAAGCCATGTTCAGAACAATTCAATTTCACGTTTTGTACATTAAAAAATAAATAAAAGTGAGATCCCAATTTTGAATTGTTTCCCACACTGTAAATCAGATTTTACAACAACTTTTTTGACCTGCTTGCCTTGTTATGCATGTATATTTGAACAACTTCCGGTGACAGTACTTTTGATAAAAATGTTTTTTGAAACAATCAGTTATTTTTGCAAACTTTTCCCGTCCCTTTCCCTGCGCGGTGCGCCCTCAGGAAAAGGCGTTGATCGACTTTCCCCTCCCATTAGCCGTCGGTCGCTAGCATTACGCAAGCCGCTTGCGCCACAGTTCCGTTTCGGTCTCGTTCCCCGACGAGAACTAGCCGGCGACTACTGTAGCTATCAGACATTAGCCATTTATTGTTCGCCGGCTAATCTCGTCCGCTACTCGTCGTTTAAGCGCCAAGCACAGATCATGCAACAGATGCCTGCCTCTCCCTTTGCCGAAAGGCGCGCCTCACTTTTACTCGGCGCTTCTCAGGGTGGGAGGACTCTCACTAAACAGACGACTAAGCTTCCAACCACGGTGGTGGTCATTCTGAGCAAACACACGAACTCTTCAGCAAGGATGTGTCATAACGCTCTGCTAATTGTAGGAAAAGGTACAAAAAGTACCCTAACTGTTTGAAAACCCCCTGGAAAAGCTTTACATAAGGTTCCACTGAGTACCTTTCGTTTCAGATGATACTCAGCCAAACTTTCAAGTGCTCTTCTAAAATAATAATCGGGCAAACTTTTCAAGGAGTACCTTCGATTTGAATTCATTTTCTGAAGGAACACCGAAAATTGGCATCATTTTGATAGAGATACCTCCACGCCTAAAAACTCCAAAAACTAACTTTCAATTCCAACTTTAAAAACATTAAAATTGAAGCTAAAAATTCAAAACATTTAAAAAAAAACCCTTTTTTTTGCAAAAAATAAGTGTTTTAAATGAAAATTTCAATAAACACATTTTGGTTTTTGTAACGTAAAGTTTTTTTTGTTTTGACCTTGTAATCTACTGTAATCAATCGATGTTTGACTGTCTAGCCACTAATTTACAAGTAGTTGCCAGAAAATAGGTTAAACCCCTTATGTAAATCCCACGTTACAATCGGATTTCAACAGTTGCCCACCTGGTACCTGTCACTTTGAGCAAACATTTGATCTAACAATGAGGTGTGTGTCATAATACTTTCGAGATGTAAACATAGTCAACACTTCTTGAAAGTATTGTTGTTTGTTTTCGAGGTAAATAGTACTTTTTTTAATCATAAAGTTAGAAATCATTTGTTATAAAAACGTGCCTTTGACTAGTTTGAAAAAAAACAACGTATCTGCTCTTTTTGTTAAAAGTATAGGAAAAAGTTAAGTGTCTAAAAAGTTTTACTTTTTATGAAAAGTTCATTTAAATTCCGAATTTCCATTTCAACAGCTGTTGGGTATCAGTTGTTGGCGCTAGTTTAAGAAACAAACATCGACTCAGCGGATTTCGATCTTGTTTGTCTAATAACACTTGACGGTTCTGATTCAGAGTGCGCCAACTTTTTGTCAAAGTTTTGTACAAAACAGTTTAAAAAGTTGACCAAACTATAAACTTTCTATAGTTTCTAAGTTTCAGTTTCAAACGAGTTTCAAAACTTTCACTCTGACAAACGTAACACCTTGTTTTGCAGCAAGGTTTTCCCTGTACTGTTTGAGCTATGATTCTTGTTGTTGCAGCTGTGAAAACACTGCAGATCAAACTGTTCACTGGTACGTCTGGTTGGTCGAAATAGCATTTTTGTCCAAGAAAAAGTTGGAAACGCGGGATCAAAATTATTTTTAATAAAAAAGTTAGTTGTGAAAAAAAGATGAACAAACACATTACTAGATTTCTACCTGAAATTTTTGGTTAAGGGAAAAATCGGTGAGCAAATTGGATTTTTGCCATTTTGCCAATAACTTTTTTTCGTAAGGAGAAAGCTTCTTAAGGTACAAACTGAAAGAGTTTCCCTTACCGATTTTTTTACCTTAATAGTTTCAGGGGCGTATCTAAAACAGTCAAAGTCCAAAGAAGAGTTTGAAATTTTTGCTTTTTATGTCAAAAATACATTTTTTAAACTCACTTAGGTGGTTTTGGCTACCGTAACAGTGAAAGAGTTCTCAATTAAGAAGATACCTAGCTAAGTTCAGTGCCTCAGAAAAGGAAACAGCCAAGTTTACTAGCGTCTTTTCGTCAAATCTTTAAAAAAAAGTTTAGATACTGTGAAATATCCTTTTGTTAATCCAAAGATACTTAGCTAAACTTTGACATGGCGAAAAAAAAGAGTGAATTTGAAAACCAACAACCCCATGTGCATTGGTGTGTTTTCGTTTTTCTCAAACATTTCAACCACGTAGAAATTGACCGGAATCGCGATCGCAACAATCAGTTTTTGAGCGCATGTCACGGGAAAAAGATACTGTATTACTGGTTTCAGTATCGCTTAACCGGGGCGTATCCTCTGTGCTGGTCGGCTCCTCGCTCTCTGCCTTAAACCACCCGTGACTTCATCCATCACAGATGTTTTCCCCGCCGGTATCAGTTTGAGAATATTCCGCATGTCACCAACTGTAACGGGCGCGGGTCAAAGTTGCTGATAAAGCCAGGTTCTTAGACAACATACATTTGCACAAAAAGCTTATCGCCCACCTTACCTAACTTGTCTTTTTGGAGAGATAACCGCTCTTAATGTCATGCGGTTTCACTGCCCGAGGCGATTTCTCCCGCCTTTTTGCATATCAAAAGAAGAATACTACTTTGTCGCTGGAGCGCGATTACCATAACTCGCGGAGGAGTCGTTTTTCAGATTGAGAAGTTTCGAAAGCGCGACCTTCGACGGCCTTGCCGTGCGCTATCTGGCGCCGCTTCTTGACAGTGGTTCGTTATGCAATGTGTCGCGCGCTATCCGCTCACACCGTATCCTCGACCAGTTCTCGAGTGTTTTCTGAATAATTGACCCTTTTCCGCCGACGGTTTACAACGATGGTTTCAATAGTATTCGGGTTGGCGACATTTGGGTCAAATTAACACCGCATTGCGTAAAGGAGAGACCACCCACACACGCTTCTCTTACTTGTTGGGCGCGGCGGCTAATCTCAGCTCGGACCACCCACGGCGCGAGGTTTCATTCATTAGCTATTCCACTTAGATTCTAACTTTTGCAACTTTCCAATTAACTTGGAACTTCACTTTCCAATTAACTTGGAACTTCAAATGATTCGGCTACTTTCTTATATACTATCTACAGTATACCTCTCAATTTGGTAACCATAAAAACCCAAGGTTGTAAATAGTTGCTTTTCTTAGTGTAAACTTTTGTTTCTATACATAAAACTTTTAGAAACAATTTTTTATTCAACTTCCTGGGGCTTTTTTTTATTCAGCTCATTGAGAGCACGTTAGAAAAAAGTCGTTAAAGAACTGATAAAAACATTTCTCCAGTTAACCCAATTCTGAGTTTTGTCTGAAAAAAAGCTATTCAAAATACAGTTTTTGACAGCAGTAAGGGCCAAGAATTGAAAGGAAACCTAGTTTTTTGAATATTTCTTTCAAAAACGAGCTTCAGGATCTTCCGAATTTTCTTCTTAGTCATACGAAGTTCTTTAGCAACAAAACTGCTCTTGCTTGGTAATGTTTCCCTGTTGCTGTCAAAAATGAGCAAAGTATTAAAGACACTTCGTGAAACTTTTATAATTTTTCAAAAAAAAAAGAACACTCAGAATTGGCTTGAAACATTGAATTTTGTTCTTGTAACCCAGCGTATAGTATAGCAGCTTAGAATTGTCGTTCGTAGTTTTGTCTGATTTCTCCATGTTGCATTTTCTCAAAATTTTGCTTTCTTTCACTCAATTCTCCCGCCAACTCCGACCGCCTTGTCCGAAGCGTGTCTTCGTGTGCTCCAAACACAGCTGGCGACACCGTCGGTCGTGCGCGGCCGGCCCACAACACTGCGAGGGCCATTCTCTCCAGTTAAAAGATGTTTGTTTGAACAGTTTGTCGAAAATGCGCTCTCCTCCGCAAATAAACAGGCGCCTGAGCCTATCACGGGGCTCTTGTGTACCGTATACGTCCGTTGACCAGCCGAATTCATTGCTGACCACTGTTTGTGCGGATTTCGCTGATGCGGCGGTGCACCGAAGCGCCGCCGGTGATTCGGCGCAACTTTGGCGACAAAGTTACTCACTCAAACATACTGTAACATTTCAAATACATCTTATTCCTACAATTTCACCTACTTCTATTTCCTCCTATAAAGCTAAGTCGCAAACTGGCGCTGTTGAAACCATCATTTCCAAGTCTTATTTTCTAGGAAAAGTTGAGTTTTAAGTTGATATAGAGAAGTTAGCATTCTAAACTTCAACTGACAACTTTTCCCTTTCATAAGTTGAGTTCAAAACAACAAGGTTTCATTTATCAGTTTACCTAAAACAGTACCGTAAGGCAGCGGTGGTCCCAATAGCCGTTGCCAATACTAAGTTGGTAATAACAAGTAGCAACGTTGTTTTTGTTGATAGTGTCCAAACAAACCTGGGTAGTACCATTGTGGTGCCATGCTACTCCCTCTTAAGCTCCATTGTTTGCTGTTTCCTTTGATACTGGCTGCTCTAAGTTTTACCGCACCTTAGCAATTAAAGTATAAACTTCTTTCTCCATTTTTTGATACTTACAGCGTTTAGTAACTATTTAACTTTTAAACTTTACAAGCTTCTTCAAGATAATTATCGAAACTCCTTAGCCTATTAAGGGCCCAGTCCAGGTTTTACCCACTTTGTTTTACACTTAGTGTCCTGTTGTTGGGACTGCACGAACGGAAGTTTTTTAAATTCTCCTGGGGTTTGAGAACATATTTTCTTATAGTTACTTTCAAGAAAATGCAAAACTAAGGCGTACTTTTTGAGGTTTCAACTTTACTAGAAAACAAGCAACTGACTGTCCTCGAAATATTTGTTTGCCTGTTTAGGAGTATTGTTTTGATCGGAAACTTTACAGTTTGGACAAACAATATACACTGAAGTAACGTAGTATGGTACAAAAACGAGGTTCGTTCTTAAAACTTAAAAGTTAGTTTTTGTTTTCTAAAGGCGAACTACCGCAATTCAAAAGTAGCTTCATTGGTGGTTACTGTTAACTTGAACCTTGTTTATTCAACATTTTCAACTACTTTCTTAAAAACCTTTGCTTTTTTAAGCTTGGAACTGGTTGTATAAAGCTTTTAAGAACAACTAAGACGTTTTAACATTTTAAATTTGATTTCCTAAGCGAGTGCGACTCTAATTGACTTTTGTTCTAAGAGTTCAGAAAGTTTGATGAAAGTTCGTCTTCCGCAAGCCCTTTTTTGCCACGTTTGCGTTGAGAGAATGTCAAGCCTTTCCGGAATCTTTGTCTGAGCCTGATTTCATCATGTCTACAGCAAGCTGCAACAGTGACTGAAACAAGCCATGTTTGCCTGGCATTGTGACGTAACACGCCTGTAGTCCGGTCCTCATTAGCATGACGTCTTTGTGGATATTTCCGCCCGGAGGATTCCTTTTGTCTTTAAAGATTCCAAGACTCATTGCTTATTAGATCTAATTCAAAACTTTGTGGCAGAATTATTGTAAAACTACTCCTATTGCTAACATTTAAATTTTTTAAAATTCGGAATTGTTTCTAAAATCTTAATTGAAACAAACATGTTTTATAAAGTTGTTGCCTAGTTTTGCAGATCACTGCCTTTTGGAAACCCTTTGAAATGTACTCAAAATTAAGTTTTATCTTTGTTTGTTATTTATTTATAAATTTCAATCTCATGACATCGAAAACCGAATCTCTCACGGAACTAAATCTGAAAACATCTGTTTTTCGCGCCATGAATTAAAACTTGTTACCTACTCGAGAATTAAACCGATTTCTTCACTTGTACGTGGGTACCAAGGTCAGCATAGTTTTAAGAAACCGCATGGTTAGTCTCGAAACTGGGTCACAGAACCTTCGGCCATCCCCAGAGACCTACCGATTCTCGCCTGTGAGTCTCGGCTGCGCTGCGGATTCGCTGCAACTGGCATGCGACAATGGCGACGGCGTGACCGCGCACAATGCCCTTGTGCCACTCATTATCTGCTTTTGTCGTCCTCTCTCGGCACCTTCGGCGGCTTTTATCCCACCCTCTTTGACTTGGAGGTTTCTCTCTAACTTTCTCTCTTCTCTCTCTCTCTCTCTCTCTCTCCTACTCACTCACTCTCTCCCTGTCAGTCTCTATGAGTTATCTTTGCTTCTCTATGCTCTATTAAATCTGTGATGTCTCTCTCTCTCTCTCTTTCCCTAACCCTTCATTTGCTACCATCCTCTCTCCCTACCGTTTATTTGTTCAAGTGGAGCCTTGCTGTTTTTAATTTCATACCTAAGGCGCCTTATCATCATTCTAAGACAAAGTTTGACATTTCCACGGAAAACACCCTTATTTGACTTTTGTCTAATAGCCAGGAAACTATGGGGAAGTAGCCGACTTCTCGCAGCGATTCCCTAACCGCGCTCCACTAACAACCAGTTTCGGATGCTTGAACTGCGCTATGCATGGCATTCCCAAATCCCAGCGACTAGGCAATTCAAGAAACGCAGGAATGGAAAACTGACATTCAGCAGACAAAGTTTTCCAAAAGAAAAATCATTATCAAAAGTTTTATTCTGGTCAAAAGATTGGTGGTTCCTTGTTTCATTATCAGCCTCAGTTAAAATATAAACTTCCAAAACCCAAAGCCCAAAACATTTTTTTTCAATCATTGACTGATTGTCATAGTGAAACAACTTTTTTCTATTTCTATTTTCTTTTTAAATGAAGTGTTTCAATTTTTAAAACGGACGAAAATAAAACAAACTAAAAGTTGCTGTAGAAAATTTGATTGTAAATTTATTGTGAGGGCCACAGTTGATTTTGAAAGATGAAAAAAGTTTTATGTTTCACATTTTGTAAAAAAAATTCAAAACAACTAACAAACTGGAACCCACAAAACTTTTCCGTTTTTAAAGAATTCCCCCTAGAATCCGGGTAACCCCTGCCTGGTAATAATAATCCAACCTTTGATTCTTGAAAAGCTAAAAACGGTTTTAGTAAACAGATTGTTGATGGCGGTTTCGAGAATTATAGTTTACCGTATCCAGAAGTAAAGTTCATGGATTGTATTCATAGACATAATTATAGTGGGTAATAGATTCGTATAGCGGTAGTTCTTTGACAACTGGCCTCATTTGAGAAATAAAATTTCAACCCAAAAAAGTTTCATTCAAATAATTTTTAGTTTATACAGATAAACGGAAATCGTATAAGCTTACTGAAAATCATTAAAATCTTTTGAATGTTCTTTTCAGAAAATGCATGATTTTTGTTTATTTTAATAAAATTATACTCTGTTTTTCATTTTTTATAGTGTTTTCAAACCCACAATTCATTTTTAGATGGCAGATGTGATGGTGGATTTGGGGTTCCAAAACCCATACAATCCATGCAATTTGCGATACCACCCATACAACGTTCAAAAATCATACAATGTTTTAATGAATAAGGTACAATCCCTAAATGTGAATTATTATCTTACCTTGTCCTTTTTCAAATTCAAACCCCTTGAACCCTTTGTATTGTCTTCTTCCTATGTTTCCTATTTACCCTCCATTTATTTTCAACTGCAAGAAACTTATCAGCTAATTAAGCCGATTACCGCCCGCCTTATTATGATCCCTCCTCCGTTCGTCTGCTACCGAAGCTTGCAAATACGGCTTCCCAGACGGTGTCCTCGTTTGAATCATCTTGCGCGGCATTTTCGCGGCGGCCACAGTAGGCATCTTGATTAAAACGGCGGAAATGGCGCGCAGTCTAAGCAATCCCTACTGTATCACTTCCACCTTCCCTTTGTCTAAAATTGTACCATTTCTGTTCTGAAATTCTGATTTCAGATGACCGACGTGCTAAGTCACAACGGATATCTACTAAATGCAGATGTCTTAAGGGCAGCTGCTCCGATTCAACAAAGAGTGAGTTGAAATTATAATGTTTCTTATTTTGAATTGAATTGATAAAGACAAAAATTGTAAGAACAATGCGCTTTTAAAAACACATAACCATTTCACTTCCAACACAAAGTTCAGAGTAGTGTTCAGTTGAAAATGTTCCAGTCATGGTTTTTTTTAAAACATATTAAACTTCTATGCGCACAAAGCCAGCCGTTTAAAACATTGGCTTCTTCAAACCTTTATTGATGTTTAACCATACAAATTTCTAAAACTAGAAAGTAACGTTCACAAGTGCATAAAATGAGTTTGGAAAAATAGTTCAGTTTAAAGGTGTGACGTCAAAACGTGTTCTCACAGCCAACTTATTTTTCCGCCTGATTGGAAGTTTAAAATTCAGAAATGCGAGTTTCCCTTAGCCTGCAGTTGGTGTTGTTTTTAGCAGAACACTTTTAAACATTCACTAAAACCACATTCGTTTTTGATATTCTACATATTGATGAAAAAAATTCTATAAAGTTTTTTTCTCATTAAACATTGCCAGTACGGCGTTTTCAGTAAGAGAAGTAAGTAAGGCGCTTTTTTGTTTTTGGTAACTAAATGAAAAACCTCCCATTTGTCTAAAATTGTCTAAAGTTTCCGAAAGTGGCCTCTAAACTGTTTTTGAACTAACAATGAACTTTCTAAATTACTCGTACTGGAAAACTTGAACTTAAAGGGTCAACTTCCTTTTCCAGGGGGTATTTCTTATATGCTAATTAGCACTTCTCTAGCACTATTATTTTTCAACACCGCTCCAACAAACGGTTATTCACAAAGTTGTTAATTAGCATAAAAAGACCACTTCAAAAAGCAGGTAGACGGTCCATTTAAAAGAAACCTTGTAAACCCTTAAATGTTCAATAGTAACTGCCTGAACATCCTAAATCACTTTAAACTATCTTTAAGCACTCTATCAATCTAATGACTTTTCAGATAAACGTCGAAGACCTTCTCAAAGGAATTCGCTTCGACGCAAAGGAGACTGTAGCTGCGCCGCTACCGGCTCCTTCCCTGCCACAGCTGCCTTTGTTCGTGGAACAAGTGAAAAGATCGAGTGGGCTTCTTCACCCCACGGGTGAGTCAATCAACCAACTGCCTAAGAACGGCCTTCAGGAGAAACCAAGAAGGTATACTACTGCCAACGGTGTCTTAATCACGGACGAGCGGAGCCCAGGAAAAATCACAAAGTTGTTTTTTGGATCCTTCAAATTTTAACCAGTCGTTTAGTGTGAGTGTCCGTTTGCCAACTGTGCCTGTCAGTACTGTATTCTTGTCGAGAAACGACGGAAATTAAATTCCCAACTTCATGATTTGGAAGGAACCGCTGGAGAGTCTCCGGAAGTCAAGGATGATGAGGAGAAGCATCCTCAGCGACCGAAAGGAGGTTCGAAACACAAACATTTTGTTTCGTCTGATGATAAGAGGAGCTGTTTTGGGGTTAGAAGCAGCCATTTCGGGGCAAAACGGTGGAGTCTATGAACCACAGAACTAGTTTACAACCTACTGCTTTTTTAAGACTTGCAAGGAAAAGCCGATGATTTCTAGAAACAACTGAAAATGAGCTAAACCTTAAGGTTTAAACATAGTCCCTAAGAAAATCAAAACTGTTAAGAAAACTAGGGTTTAAAGTGCATCAAATTACAGTCATGAAGCACAACTCAAGCGTTACTCGCGTTAAGCCTAAGTTTAGAGCCTTATAATTCTTAATTTCTAAGTCCTCTGTTTAAAACTGCCCTAATTCCCCCATTTCCTGTTTACAACACATTTGGTTGCGATTATGCCGTTAAATTTATTGTCCATCAATGTGCCCTGAAATTTAATGCCGCCCGTCAATATAATGGCCAGGACATGATTACCAATGGTTGTTTGTCGAATTCTGGAATGTTGTTGGATGATACGAGAAAATTTAACAATGTTAGTGATATAATCCATAAACAACTATACAAAAATTACGAAAACTCGAAACTTTCTAAAAAAAAAGAGAGTTTTTTCCTCTATGTAACCGGAGAAAGTTGCATTTTTAGGTTTTCTTTTTTTTGTTCGTATCTGATTTACATTATATGTATTTGTCAGTCAAAAGGTCACAAAGATTCAATTTAAGAATTGTTTACAGAAAAGAGTATGAAAATAACGGCTTTTTTGGTTCCGAAAAATCGCATTAGCAATTGACCTCAATTTCCAAGTTCACTTTACATATGGATAACAAACACTCAATGCAAAACAAAGTTTTTGGATAGACGGTCTAAACATACGGTATAAACAAAAGAATTGGTATTATTCAAACCCTCCTGAAGAAACAAGTCTGCTTTTGATCATCAACAAAATTTGTTGATCGCAGACTTTTCTTTTTAAAGACTCAATTCAGTTTCAAAAAACCAGAAAGAGGGTTTGGATCCGCTCAGGGGCAAATATTTCGCTTTCATGAAAAACAAATATTCAAAATTATATAGAAACCCCGTATTTAAAGAAGCCGTAAGGGACCTCTTCATATTATTTTTTTGAGTACGGTAGATTTAGGCTAACTAAAAAATGGTAAATTGTATCTCGATATTCCTCATTTCTGGCACTCTCTCAATTTAATTAACTTTGAATGCCGTTAAACGTAGGACGTACCTCCTGTAAAACCATCAGGTGGTCATCTTGAGACATTGATACGAAATATCTCAGTGACGAGAAATTTGCTGCAAATGGTTTTTCAAAGTTTTGGAACAGCTGAGTTGTCTCTTTTTTACAAAAGCAAAATTGTGAAAGGTCCTTGACGGTCAATTTCAGAACTGTCCCCTATTAAGCCCTCACTCTTTATTTTATACATAATCATCTAAACTATCGGATTTGTTTCAATGTGGCAATGTCTTTTTTGACGCTCAGAATTTAATGTTTAGTATTTTCTAGGATTTACATCAAAAGAATTTAGTTTTTTTAAAAACATTTTCGGCTCAATCCACTGTTTTGTTGACAAACAAGAATTTGCTTACTGCTTTACTTGCATTCTTTGTTTCTTTTTGAGGTTTTCTTGTCTTCATGATTTTCCAAATTTTTCCCGAATTTCCGGTGGTCATTCGTTGCCCTCGTGTAGTCCAAGTATCCTTCCTCACAGCGGACCAAGGAGTCTTTCGCGTAAACATCGCCGGCAAAAACAAACTGCAAAAATTTGTTCTGTTGTCGCGCCCCGTAAATATACGGAACAATTTAATTGTTTTTCTGCCGGCTGTCCACTATACGGATGGACAGCGGTCAGAGGCGACGAGAGAGCGCAGTGACCGGTGAGACGCAGAGCGCGTGGCTGAAAACACGGCGCAGTTTATTTCGGGAGCTATGCAACAAGTGAGGTGATAAGTAACGTTACGAATAGGCGAACAAACAACCCCTGAAAAGGTGCAAAAACCGGCAATTAGTTCAGAACACAGGTTTCACGGGTTACGTAGGTACTGTAAACAAGTAAACAACAAACATTTCATAGAAATATGACTGTAGCAACACAGAACAAACTAATTCATAAATAAACACAAAATACGTAATTGCAAATGCAGGTGAAGTTTGTACGAAGTGAAATTGAAGCAATGTCCAAGAGAAAAGGGGACCTAATCTGGCATTGGGTAAATTTTCTCTTTCTCTCTCTTTTTCTCACTCTATTTGTGTAAATCTCGGCAAATTGCCGATTTTGGATTAGAGAGAAAGAGAGAGAGGTAGGGATAGATAGACAGATAGAAAAATAGAAAATGTTAAAAAAAGTAAGAAATTTATTTAAAATGAAGAAACTTACATTGGATTTCAAAAAAAGCTTTGGAGTTTGTTTTAGCGGAAATTGATTGCAAACTTATAAATTAATTTGGTTGTAACTTTTTAACAGCACTGTTTTAAGAAACACTTTTTTACTGTTTTCAAAACTTCACAGTTTACTCATAAACCGAAATTCTGGCTTTTAAACTGATAATTGTCGTTTTCACATCAGACACGGCCATTCCCAAATTTTCCTTAATTTTTGGGTGTGAAATAGTTTTACTTAATGTAACCTTTTCCTCCTAATGTAATGTCAATTCAACACCTCCTTGCATAAGGAGAAGTAAAATAATTTTTGTATTTTTCCCACAGCCCAACGCTACTCCAAGTGTGGTTAGAATCCAAACGCTGCCAAAATTCTGTCATTTTGATAACGAAAGAACTCCGTTTCCTATTTTTAACGTAAAATTCAACATTAAACTCTGAGATAAACGTAAATTTATGCAATGCAGCATTGAATTGATAAGTTGCTCTAAGCCGCCTTTAGTTTCAAGCTAAAAAGCCGACTTTATTTTTACTTTTTGATAAACATAACTTTGTTTAAACAAACAACGCTTCAGTTTTCAAAACTTCCTGTTAGATCATTTTAAAATTAATAAGCTTTCAAACCTCAAAAGATTGAGTTTTTCGGATTCTTTACACTTCTGTCTTTTCATCATAGTGTTTGTTATATTCTCTCGTGTTTCTGCTTCCCACTTCCCCAATTCCTGTGCTCATTGTGCACCTGTCCACTGAGTTCATAGAGGTTCCGTAAAGTGAACGAAAACGCTCGAAGCGCGTTATCCGATTACTTGAGAATTCTGCAAAACATGGGAACGACGTAGTAAACAAGCACAGTGGACACTGTAGTGGACACGCGCCTAATGAGATGTATACTAGAAGCCAACACAGCGACTGAGAGATCGACCGAGAGAGCTGTATTAGCTCCTTCCGGAAGCGGAGCTTGGTCTCCCAGACCGGAAGGCCGAAACGCACAGTCAGTGTTCGGAAAGTGCAAATGTAGTGTCCATTTGTTGACAGACAACTGACGTGATACTTCTGCTACGACTCATTCAGAAATTCGAAAACAAGTGCAACTTCCGCATAGAAGCACTTGAAATGGGCTGGTGGAAGGATGTTTCAGGCACCCGGAAATGGGGACCTTGTTTCGCAAGATAGAAAATAGGAAGGGTCTGACCTAGATAGTTGACAGTCGTCGAATTCTTAAGTTAAATTAACTAGGTAGCGTTTTCTAATGAAAATTAGACTCTTGAAAGACATTAAGGTTTGGGTGAGAACTCTATCCTTTTCTATTGCTCTCTCTACCTTTCTCGTTTTGTCCTCTCTCTCTCTCTCTCTCTCTCTCTCTCTTTCACTTTCTCTCTTTTTCTTCCTTTTTCTCTAATGATCAAAATAAAATTCAAACGGAGACATAACCGTAAGTTTCAATTACGAATGGATTAAAACAATCATACCGAAACAGAAAGAGAAAAAGAGAGAGAGTGAGAGAGAGCGCGAGAGAGCGAGAGAGACAGAGAAAGAGAAAGAGAAAGAGAGAGAGAGAGAGAGAGAGAGAGAGAGAGAGAGAGAGGGAGTATGAAAAGAGAGATACAGATAGAAAATATAGAAAAAGATGTAGAAAGAGAGAGAAACCTCCGTTATTCTTGTACCGTTACCGTAAGCCGTGTCCTTCTTTATAATCTCTAGCCTTGGCTATCTTTTTTTCCTTGTAGATGTTTTCCACAACACTGTAATCTTTTTTGCAACAGCCAGTCTATTTACAGCCGGATTAGCACACGAAAATCTCCAAAGTAGCAATTTCCTTTCAAGATGACGAGACCATGTCTCATGCCCTCAATTTAGAAATTCCTTCCATTTTCTGTGTGGTTGTTGGTGGCACCGTCAGTTGCCAACGGGTGCAGGACCTCCCGTGTTGAGGAATGACCCGCAACCGCCGATCACTCACGTTTTGTTTTATCCCTCTCTTCCTCTCGAAAGCAAATGTTCCTCCCCCTCCTTCCTTTTTTCTCAGCCCCAGAGAAAGCCAAAACTATATCCGTCGACCGGGGCGCAGAGGATTTGTATAGCGTCCGGTGGAGCTCGACCGATTCATAAGCAAAACAACATCGTTTCGCAGTAGAGTTGCAAAACATGGCTCAGCAGTGTGTGTCGTTATAAAGTAGGCCGGGGGCCGAAAATAGCGTGTATCCGATGAGGTACTAGAGGACTTTTCCAGCGAGAGAGCGCACTTGGGGCGGAGAGCCCAGACGCCGGCTAGGCAGAAGGCGGAGACGAGGGGCGTGGCTGGCATCCAGATGACCATTGCTGCTTGAGCCATGACACAGCTCAGCTACTATCCACAGGGACTACCCAAGATAGCCCTGGGGCCCTTCGACTCCTTGGGTCACGTCCACAAGGCCCTAATGCCTTTTGAGGGTCTGGGAGGTACCCAACTCGACCCGCTCTCTATCAACGCCGCGCTCAAGAGCGTCTTCGAGAACGACAACCCAAGCTATTCAAGTACGTCTAGGAAGAGTGGTAGGGCCCAAAAGGCCTTAATCCCACGTGTTCTTTACAATCAGCGCCCACTTGCTAAAACTAACTGAGTTTATGCGTTTCAAAACAAATCAAGAGCTAGGAATTCATTTAGGACGTCAAAGTTTCGAAATTTTATAAGGAATTATACTCAATTTAAGGTTAATTCTTAAGGTCCTTAGGGTTAAGGTTCAGTGCAGAAAAAAACCTACAGTAAGCCATATACTCCCAAACTTTGCCATATTTTTGCCAATTGAACTTCGAAGATTTATTAGAGAGTACCCTCATTTTTAATTTCATTTCTCATTTTTAACTTTAACCTCGTTTAGTGGTTTTTTAAGCTCTAGATCTGTAACTACTTCGTAGAACCTTGGTTTTAGTAGTAAGCTTATGAAATTTTAAGAAAACTGTGTGACAGCGAAACTTTGGCACTTTCATTTGAAACTTATTTTCTGTGGAAGCCCAAATTGGTTCTCCCCTGTTTTGATTGTTGCAAAATTTTTACAAAACTAAACAAATTTTTCTAAGGCTACAACTGAAACTATAGCTTCAATCTTTAAGGAAAGTCACAAAGAAAAAAATTGTAAAAAAATATCGTATACCCCAAGTGCATTAAAATTGTATTTAATAGCTAAACAAATACAACATTTAAAAATTACGGTATTAAAAATCACAAACTACAACCGAGATCTCTGTTAATGTGAATAAGACGCCCGCTAATTGAATTGTGAAATTCTATTTATACGATTTCAAAAGGGTTTTGAATTGTTGTTTGCTGAATGTAGAAATTTGGTGTTTCACAAAGGCCTTTATCGGTTCAAAGGTACTGGGTGCTAGGAATTAGCGTTGGATATTCAGGGAAGCCATTTTGAACCAAACCCCAAAAAGTTATAAATTTGGCTACTTTGCTTTTGATACTCAGTGGAAAGATTCAAAGAAAACCTGTCTTAAAATGTCTGTTAAGATATGATAATAATTAGGAAAGATCTAAAACTAGGCAGTTTAAAAATATCTTTTTAAAACAATTCGAAAACACAAAAAGTCATTAATTTTCAACCATGTTTTGAAATTTCTTGCAAGACAAATGTTTTTGCAAAAGCTTACAATCCCAGCTTTTGAGTAGTCACGTCGTCATTCATTGAAAACGACATTGTTTTGGGGTAAACCCGGAAACGGGCTGCGGTTTTTGGTGCACTTTGGAAAATACACCCCCACCCGTGCTCATCCAGCTTACAGCAGGGTCTCTTGCGTCAAACCTGATTTAATGGAATCTTGAACTTTGTGTTCACCAAGATTTTCAATCAAAACAATTTTCACTTCTTTTCCGTTTTCAACGGTTTGGAATGTGTTTACAAATCTAAAAATAGCAGTGAAACCACCTGCAGCCTATAGTTCTTCAAATCTGAATTGGTACCCGTAATAACATGGAATTTTGCAAAAACAGGGGCTAATACCAGGATGTGAGCGAAATTGTGTATGTGTGTGTCTGTTGACAAGCTCTTGCAGAAGATGTTGATGTTTGTCTTTCAGAACGCGTGCCGAACTGTCAGAAATGCGGCCAACACGGGAAGAAGTCTCGTCTGAAGGGACACAAGAGAGTTTGCCCCTTCAAGGATTGCGATTGCCCCAAGGTGAGCCAACTTTCATTCTGGAGACATTCCCACCCCTGGGAAATTGTATTCCTGGCCTGCAATTGCACCCCCTTTTACTCCCCGTTCTCGAAATGTCTGGGAATTAGTCAACCTTCATAACTACCGTAACCCTCCGTCATGAGGAGATGACCACCCGGGATTAGAGCGAGTGACACCTGCAAATGGCGTACGAATGGCCGGCGGCGGCCGAAATGAGATAAACATGTTGTTTATGGGCGCACTCTGAAATGGATAGCTGTTTTCCTGGCAGGCCAAACGGCTATACAAACATTGTTTTGTCCTCGCCACTGGGCAGTCCTTTAATAAGTTTCAATTGTTCCGCGACCCCCCGGTAAACAGCCCGCCGCCGGCGGCAACATGGCCGACCCTGAGAATAATTTGGCGGCCACGTGGTCCCACTTAACTTCCTGTAAATGTTTGGAGCAGGAAGTTTCAAGAGGTGGAAAAGCAGCGGTAGGGAAACACTTCCTGGTGGTTTCGAGAAGGTTCAGGGGCTCTCAGAAGACTGTGAGAGCATTTGCAGGATGACACTTTGGAAAACAGAATGCCGGAGTGCTTGGCACTTAGAGGGAGCAGCCGCGTGAATTATGGAAGCATTAGTCAGAGGGGAAGGAAATACTAATTAGCATTGCGAGAATTTGTCTGTTACACCCCAATTTATCAAATATACGAATTTTTTGAATAATGTGAAAGTTAAAATTAAATTTTTTAAAGTTAAATTTCAGATAAATGTTAAATTCATGATTCTGAACCGTTCATCAAGTAAAACCTTTAAATTGCCTTTACATAAAAATAAGGATCTTTTGAACAGAAAGTTTAAAAACTTTTTTAAATGTTCTTTTTATTAAATCTATTATTTGTATTTTGGTTTTTCACAGCAAACCCAAGGAACTGAAGTAAAAACCGTCGTAAAAAGGCGTTTTTCAATAGTTCAGATTTTTCATAATTTTATTTGTTGAAAAATCCAATTCATCCTTTTAAGTACATAACACGCTCCAATATCAATTCCACTACCGTAATCCAATTAAAGTTTGCGTCTTTGAAGTCTCCAAAACTATGTTTTTCATGATTAAAAAATTTTAAAACCTATTTTTCCATGTTTACTGTTTTGTGAACACAACATTTTCTGAACTTTTGTTTCGAAATAAAAAAATTGCAATTCATATAACATTTTTAAAAATTCAAAAGATTTATTGCCAGGGTATAGATTGTTCAAACCATTTTTTTAATTTAAAAATGAGTTCGAATTCTTCTCTTATCAAAACAATTCTTGGAAATAATATACTGATAGTCGACATTTCCCATAATTCGTAGTCACCCGATTGAACCAACTGAATTTTTCCACGATATAATGTCAGCTGAAAAACACGGTATCCGAAAGTTCAAAGTAGCAAAACCAAAAATTTAAATTTCAATAGAACCTTTAATTTTCCCAAACTTTCACATTTCCCTCCACTGAACAAAGATCTCCAAATTCTGCCTAGTTTCGAGTACTCTAGTGCCTTATTTAGCAATTTCTATTTTTGCAGTGGCCTTTGAGATTTCGAAAACTACGCACTTTCCCTTAAAAACCCCCACGCTCCAAAATAGACCCAGATTAGATTCTGAAATCCGCGTAAACAGCGGTCATTCGAAAGCCGCGGGGGAGTAACAGAGAGGTCATCGAAAGTTCACCCAAAGGTACCGTATATTTCAATTTTCTACGTTTAAATGTATTATCTATAATTGGAAAAAAGTAAAGTTAATAATTAGTAAAAATTTAGCAAAAAGTACTGAAAACAAATTTTATACTTGCAACAATTGAGAAAAAAAATTAAAAATAGGGGTGAGGACAATTTAATTTTAGGGAGAATTATTGATGAAATTTTAATCGCTTGGCTGAATCCGACATGAATTTAATTTCGAATTCTTCTTACTTAATTAAAAACAATACATGTGCCATGTTGTGCCACAGAAATCCAAAAAGGTTTAGAGCAAAAAAGGGTCAGCAACGTTAAAGAAATCCCATAATTTTATAACACGAAGCATCAAATGAATAAATGAAATAAAAAAAACATATTACATTGTAAAATCCTATTAAAAATTGCATTTTGATCTTGAAAGCATATAAACATATTAGTTTACGTTTTTATCTCCTGATGTTGTTTACGTACTTTTCCGTACATTCCTGCGCTTCATTTGCTTTCCTGAAAGACTTATTCTGGATGTAAACATCTTCTATACGAAAAACTACAGTAAACAAGAAACTGTTCTATTTAGAAAAATTTTGTCTAAAAATAAAAGTGATTTTTTAAACTTTTAGTCAAAAGCATAAACAAGCTTCTTTTTCTCTTTTAGTAGCGTTAGTTTACTATTGTAAAATGATTGTGAAATCAATAAGACTTTGTTTTACCCCAAAATAAAAAAGTGAATAAAAGGTCCCAAAACGCAGCTTTTATAACAAAAACTTATCTATTCATTTCTTTAAATAGTCTAAACCCGATTTTTGAAAATACAAAACAAATATTTCTATAAAAAAACAATGAAATAAAACACAACCAAATGTTGAATTTTTTAATCATGGTTTTTACTTTACCCCTACGAGTCCCCAATATTTTGCTTTTGTAAAGGAAAACTATAAAAGTTTTCTAAACAAATTTAAATCCTTATCTAAGTTTATTTTTTCAGTGCCAAGTGGTGACAGAGCGACAAAAACTGATGGCTGACCAGATCAAAATCCGCCGACGACAGAAGAAAGACACTATCATGAACATGACCAGGGACCACATAACCTCTGCCCTGAACGCGGCTGCCACTCTGTCTGCCGCGGGTCTTCCCCAGTTCAACTTCAACAACATCAACGCCGCCTTCCTCTGTAAGTCCATCAGTCAGAGATGCAGAGTCAATTGGAGAGTGTTTCGCTCGTAATGACTGAATTCGTGCTGTTTTGCATCCGACGGAAGTGGTCCTCGCTATTTCAATCGAGCCCTTGTCCAAAACACGGCAACGACATGTCAGTTATGATCCGCTCAAGAATAACACACTGAGCGACGGGTCCCCCCTCCTTCTTATGGAAAGGAACGGACCGCCCGTCGCTGCCGTGCGGCAGGGGAGGCGGACACAGGATCCGCTTGTTTTGTCAAGTTGAGAGCACTTACATAACGATTGCACACTCACCAGGGCACAAATTAAGGCAGAGCCACGCGGGGGAATCAAAGTTTAGAAAAAAAACGGAATTGAATTCAATTTTTCAGACAACATGAAGACATTACCTTCGTCTCTGTTGACATCACCAGCCTCTTCTGATGGATCCTCCTACTCCCCTCAGTCGCAGTTGGGGTCAGCTTTCACGGCCACAACCGCTTCACCCGAGATCCTGAAGGCACCCTTGGTATCTCCATCTCCTCCCTCTCCAGCCCAGGTTAGCTCAAGTTACAGTAACCCACGGAAATGGATGTAGCGGATTAAGAAATGATATTTGTATTAGATTAGAAGGACATGATTAAGTTCAGGTGCACAAAGTTACCGTAATCCGATAAAGGGGAACATTTCTAAGATTTTTGTTGAATTACTCGATCAGCAGAATGACGAAGAAAAGCTTAATTCATTAAATGTGCTTGAAACCCGTGACCAACATTTCCAGAGAATTTAAGCCATGCTTAAAGTACATTTTGAGGTTCTAAACTATGTTATTTTTGTATAAAGGTCAAAAATTATAATTCAAGCTTAATTCAAAATCGTTTTCTTAAGGCAATAGTTTTACTATACTTTCTGATTTGATTCTCAGTCAAAGAACTAAAACAAGAAAAAACTGAATTTGTAGTTTGATTTTTACTCAAAGAATTATGCTCTGATTTGATAATCGATAAAACATTAAAACCCA
Source organism: Oscheius sp. G VE-2021 (assembly GCA_022343465.1). Classification (NCBI taxonomy): domain Eukaryota; kingdom Metazoa; phylum Nematoda; class Chromadorea; order Rhabditida; family Rhabditidae; genus Oscheius; species Oscheius sp. G VE-2021. Next base: position 6,750,537 of record JAJQXH010000029.1, on the reverse strand, counting down.
GTTTGTCTTTATTTGATACTCAGTAAAACTTAAGCAGTTAAATCTAAGAAAACATTTATTGATTTTCAAAGCGCATGCATATTAAATTCATTTAGGAAATCTTAATTTAAATTGCGTATAGTCCTTGCTAAACCTGGTTTCTTAGTGATTCAAAAAAGTAACCGTGTCGCACTATTACGTACGTAAGCTTAGACACATAGTTTTAGTACGCAATTTTGCGTTAGTGTCAATTTACAAGAGCTAACGAATGGAAAAACAGTCAAGGATTGACGACAACTAAATTAAATGATACTCAGTTAGGAATGCACCAACAAAACTCATTTATATATGTAGTTTGGCAAAATTGTATTTTTGGCAAAACGTTTTTTGAGCTAAATAAAACTGCAAATCTGTAATCGATTGAAATGGAGTTTTAGTTTCAGGCTGGCATCGTAGCCCCCGTGGCTATCAATCCTTCAACGCCAACAGCGTTCAACTTCCCTTCTCTGATACCCAGTGAAACGCTGCTGCAATCTCTACTCGCCAACTACAAACTCCTGGAGCAGAAGCTGGAACCCGACTCAATCGACTGCACCAACCCCATCATCGACGTTTGTTCAGTCTAGGTGTCCCGGCGGTGGCTAGGTACATATTTTGTCGCCCCGGTGTTTTGACCACCCCTTGTTCTGTAAATATTCCTTCCCTGGGGGTCTCAACGGTCAAAGCCCCCCTAAAATTCATGTATGAACAAAAACCACCGCAATGTTCCTTCCCAAATCCACCCGGGCGTAGCCTATTTATGTGGTCTCCTGAATCTTTCATGTGAATACTTGTAGCCGTTTGCCCCGGTCGCGCGCATTTCTTGGGTATCCTCCCCCGGTTCCAATTGCCCCCTTCCCCCTTTACCTAGACCAAACCCCGTGTTTCTTCCGCGTGAGTGTGATTCCCGAGTTTTCCCCCCGAGTTGTGTCATCCCTATCCGGCTGTGATTCTTCGCCCCGATCGGTAGTCCTACCTCCCTTTGTGCATATTTGACAATGTTCCCTGATGACTCTTTCTTCCCCCGTTTGCTCTACCTTACCCGTTGACTGAGTATCATGATGCATAGCAGCCATCCCAAGCAGCAATCTGTATATAACAATATCCGACTTCTCATATCACATAGTCACGTAGTGCATAGACGGTTTTTGTACACTCTGACCCACGACAATAAACGTTTCTTGATATCCATTGTTTTTTTAGAGAGAGAGAGAGAGAGAGAGAGAGAGAGAGAGAGAGAGAGAGAAAGAGAAAGAGAAAGAAAAAGAAAAAGAGAAAGAGAAAGAGAAAAAGAAAGAGAAAGAGAAAAAGAAAGAGAAAGAGAAAGAGAAAAAGAAAGAGAAAGAGAAAGACAATGTGTGTGTGTTTTAGAGAGCCTTCTCGTATGCCTACATGCAGTTTAGTAGTTCTTCTTATAAAGCAATTATTGGCAACTTTGTAAAAGACAGGTCTGCTAAGTACAACAAGTATCAAACTAGTAGACACCATGAAGCGTACGTATGGAATTGTCTTGAAATAAGGGAGCTGCAATTGAACTTTACTTGAGCAGTTTCAAAGTATGCAAAAACAATAGTTGAAAAGCAAAAGACCTCTTTTTGCAAAAGAAAAACTTTTGCAAACTGAAATAGTGGAATGATGTGGCAAACTATTTTTAAAGATTATATTTTCACAGCTATCAGTATTTTCCTTAGGATCTTTAGCTGAAAACGTGATTTTTCTAAAAGAACACCTTTCTTTTCAACTTCAGCAAGATTCTTGTTTTTATTAATTGTACATCTAGTTTGTAGTTTATTATCCTAATTGAATTTGGCAAAGATCACGCAATACAAATGGTGTGACGTTGATACGGTACAATTAACAAACGGGCACTCCACTTTAAAGAATTGGTATAATTTTTAAAGGTCGTACTTATAAATTAAAATTTTGAGCACTTTCAAATTAATTTTCAAAATATGAATATAAATTCTTCTTTTTGCAAGGGGTCAAAAAGTTCAAATTTAAAAACTTTCAATTTACAAGAAACTTTTTCAAGTTTGCCTAGTAACAACATTTGGTCTTCACATTAAAACTTGAATGGTTATTGAAAATTAATAATTTCATCGATTTGTGTTTTCCAAAAGATATAATTTTGCTTCTGAACCCATTTTCATACTGCTTGCTTGAGTATCTCAAGCAGCTGAATAATGTAAAGACTGCAAAACTACCCCTTACAACCACTTGTTTTGGTTTGTTCTGGTTTCGACAAACTCAGATTGTGTCTTTTCAAAGGGCTCACTTTCAGGAAGTTTCTATTTTGGGAACGTGTTATTGTTGTCCATGTTGTCATAAATTGTCTTCAGCGGCCGTTTGCCTGAGTATCACACACGGAAGAGGAAGAACAAAGTGTGTCTAGCCATGTATCACTATGAAACATTGGATCTTGTGCCTCACTTTTGAATTCAATCAATCAATTGATTGATTCATTTACATAATGAAAATCGAGTTAGTTTCATTTTCAGAATGTGTCTTTGTCTTGAAAATGACTGGATGTTTCTAATCTGGGAAGAATAGTACAGTTTGTCACCCAATTCGTTTAGCCTCCGGAATCCTATGATTTGCCTAACTCAACTATTGTTTGTTGTTCGTCCGTCCTTTTAGGCAGTAGTTTTCCTTAGCTTGTTTGCAAATCTCGCTTCCTGTGCCCCCGAAAGTCACGAGGATGCGTCGTCTGAGTCTCTCCCTCAGACACAATCTCTCCATCGTATAGCGAGAGCGATTGTGGTCACTGCGAAGTGACAAGGCGGTGTCCAAAACAATATTTCTGCCTCACGCCGGCATTTTGACCAACAACATTGTGTTTACTACTACGAAAACAGAGCAACCGGCTGTTACGCCCGGGACCCCCCAGCCGGCTCTTCGGGGTGGTCGGCAAACAGCAGCCGAGGTTCAGTACGACCGGCGTGGGAGAGCCGCCACTACAACAGAGAGAGTTAGCCATAGATGGGGTAAACAACAGCAGAACTGGGGTAAACATAGAGGGAAACGGGGAAAATTGGATGCAGGTGGAAGGAAAACTACAGCTATAGTCGGCTGTGGCAAACAAAAGTTGAACCCTCGACAAGGCCGATCAAACAGTCATGAATCCAGATAACAAAGGTTCCCCGTCAGCCAGTCAATCTTACCTTGTTCGCTAAAGCCTTAGAAAAACAGCTTAGCGTTTGATTATAACCTCCGTGTCTTGTAGTTTACGACGTGCGCCGCCTTTCCAATAAAGAGGAAGTTGCAAGGACTTGTTGATCCGTCCACAGAACACGTGGCCGGAGGAAGCACATTTGGACGCGGCAGCTGATGTTTTCTGGGGACTATATAGTTGCAGACGATAGGGAATTCTTCAAATAACTTAGTTTTTAAGCTAGTGTAGTTGTAAAGTTGGTTTCTAGAATCCGCGAAGTGAGCTACAAGCACATTTGAAGAATGGTTGATCTTCAGAATAAAAACTCTACAACAAAGTTTGAAGAACATTGCCATATTTCAAAAGCGTTTAAAATTTAAAAATACATGGGCAATCTAATAAGTGTAGTCCGGCCGAATTTTTTTGCCTCTGTCAAAAGTTAGGGCACTTTATTCGTGTTTTTTTTTTGGATTTTGGTGATAACAGCCATCGTACCTTTTTTCCAGACAAGAAAATCGTTTTTACTATGTATTACAAAAATGTTATTTAAGATGTCAGGATTAAGAAAAAGTATAACTGTTAGGGGTTTCAGTGACGTTAAACCGAGATATGTGTTAAGGGTTAAGGTAGCTAAGGTTTTAAGGTAAGTGATCCAGACGACCCAAATTGCCTATTAATCTACTATTTGGGTCTATATACAACATATTTCACGTTTTAAGCAAAATCTGAAACGTAAAATTTTGAATGTTCAAAGGAAAATTTTGAATGTTCAAATTTGAATGTTCAACTCTCGATTATCTCAGAATTTCTCTCTTAAACACGGAATTTTACGGTTTGGTATCATTTGACAAGCGTTAAGGCCGGACCCTCTCTCAATTTAAACTAAAAATTAGTTGTATTCATATTCCTTTTTCAAAATGTGGACTCTCACGTTTCTTTAATTTAGCTTTTGTTAACCAATTTCTATAGTTTTTTAAGACATGACATATAATTTTCTGTTTACCGGTCAATTCAGGATAAGAGAAGTGTTTGATAAGTGATTCCATAGCATTTGTGAAATTACTAGAGAGTGCGATAAAAGTTTACTGATGGATTTGATGACAACTGAAATGGTAATTTCTGAATTTCATACTTTTAGAAAAGCGGTTACTCATAGTGATGGTTTACTGTACTATCAGAAACATCATGAATATGCACAAAAACCTGTAAAATATCGGAAACTGACTGTAAAAGATATATGTTTTTAAGGGGATTAAGAAATAATACCCTTTCAAAACCACCACAAAAGTAAATTTCTGCTGAAAAGGCAATTATTGAAGAAACACTTCTGTTTTGATGTAACATTTTGTATTCAAATTTTTAAAAAAATTATAGCATATTTTAAGCCATTTACAAAACTATGATCTTTGTTGCGAAATGTTTTGTCCACGTGTAGATATTTTGCAGGAAAAGCCTTTCTGGCGCATTACCCCGCTAGAGCACTTCCGCGGTTGAAAATTTCATGCTTTCGTGCTCATGATTTAAAAATAAAGGCAAAGATTCAATTCCGAAAAAAAATTTTCTGATAAGGGTAGTTTCAATTAAAAACTGGAAATGGCCTAAAAAGCAATTTCATTTATTTGTCATTATAAATTTTCGCAGCTTGATTTTTCACGTTCGGTTTTTGAAAAATATTAAATTCCATGTTACATTCAAAAAACTAGCACTTTTCCGCAAAGCACATTTGTCCTCGGAAGTATTTGCAAAAAACAAAGAAGTGCACTTGAAGTCAGTGGGGTTTGATTCACTAGATGTTTTATTGTTGTTCTACTAAATGAGTTGTCAGAAATACACATCTTTTCAGTTTGAACGCTAAAAACCAATAAATAATCTATCTTTCTTTGCTAATTAAGTGTTCGTCCTAGATTTTCGAACATTGAGACATTTCGGAGACCTCTATGTCCTATGACAATGGCCCATCCGGAGGAAAGTACGGCCGATCTTTGGGTTCCAGCAGCGAACATTTGAAAACATGTTTTGCCGTGAATAAATGTCGAAACCTGAGATGAAATTCAAGCCATGTGCGCATGGGTGAAAAGTGAAAGCAGTCTTTTTATGAAAATTTAAGGCAGGTCACATATTTATTGGAGGAAAGGAGTTACTTCAGCTCTCCGCAGTCGGCGATCACAAGCTTCTTGGTTGTGCGGCCCTTCTGCACGCCGCATTCTGAAAAAATTAAATGAGCCTTGAATTTGGGCTCTATTCGAAAATAGCGTCGTTTACCGGGATCAATGGTCCGCCCTGGGATCAGCGGTCCATGGGATCCACGGTCCGTAAAAATTAGCAATATATATCACAAGTTTTTTAAACTTCACCAATTTATTTTATAGGTTTCAAAGCGTTTCAGTTGTTTTTTAAATTTTTTTATTTATTTTATTTAAATTTATTTTTTTAAAAAGTTTATTGAAAAAATTCTTTTTAAATTAGTTTATTGAAAAGGTTTTTTTTGCTTTTTACAATTTTTTATAGGATTTTTCGATTTAAATTAATAATATAAATTAAATAGTCATAACTTTTAGATGTATTTTTAAAAAGCTCAGGCATAAAAGTAATTTTAGTTACAATTTAAATTTAAGACTTGTATATTTTATTAAAAAATGAAATATTTTATTAAAAAATTATTTTTCTTTTTATTATTTTATGTTCCCCGATAAATTGTAAGACATTTTTAAAAACAAAATGCTGAAATGTTAACTCTACTTTGACCTCTATTCTTACGGACCTCTATTCTGAAATACCATGGACCGTTGATCCCACGGACCGCTAAACCCAGGGACCGTTGAAACCAGGGACCGCTGATCCCAAGGCGGACCGTTGATCCCGGTAAACGACGCTATTTTCGAATAGAGCCCAAATTTGAAAAGATTTAAAGTTAATTATTTTAAGGAATCGTTAGGAACCTTTTTTTAACGAATTCACCTATGGTGTTTACTGTAAGCAGTGAGACGATGCTTTCTGCCGCCGCCGATCTCGTACGGGTGTGAAACTCGCGACGCTAAACTGTCACGAAACCAGAGAGTGTTTTCGACCGAGACCATTGAAAATTCTAAAGTAACGACCAAAAAATCTATAAACCTAGATCATTAAACTGACGGATTGAGAGGTACCTTTTGCCTGGAATTGCAAAAAATTCGCGTTTCTGATAACAATTTCGGCGGTCCACTAACTGTGTTCTGTTTTCAAAAAAGCAATTTTCGCAACTTTTCTTAAACAAAAGACACAAAGCGTGTGTAACTTTTATGCTTTCTCTTTGGCTAAATTAAGTTTGCAGTTACCCCTCTTTTGCGTACTGAATATTCGGACGAACGCGTGCTAATCCAATAGTAATCTTTTGTTTAGTAACTGTTGCATAGTTTGTTTCCGTATTCGTTTTGTAATTCAAAGTGGTGCGTCGTGTTTTTGATAATGTAACATTAAAAATTTACTAAACAATGTTTAATTGGATTGTCATAACCATGACGATCGATCGTAAAAAGAAGCGTCGCGAAATAGGATATTATTGCAGTGTAAGTTTGATCAAGAAAAGTTTTATTTACGGAAAAATGAGATATTTAACTTCTTTTAACAAATTATAGATTATCCAAAACTTAAGATTTCTAGACAAAACTCAAAACCCGTGACTAGGCCCAGCTGGGTCTTCTTTCTTCCAAATCAAAAAAATATCATTAGGAACTTGTTATGATTTTCAGATTAATACATTTAGTTAATTAGTTTTGCCGTATCTTCTAAGATCTTTCGTAAAACGTGCAATTATGCTGTTGTAGTTGATCCACTACGTAAAACTACAAGAGATTCAGTACTGCCGTTTGAATACAAAAATTGTAGTTTTCTGTTTTCAAACTGGAAAACGGACAATGATCCGGTCGGTTTGAACATTCGCAGGTGATTGGCAAGGGGCCTTATGGTCAGGCATGGTTTTTCGTCATATTAATCAATCTTAGAAGCTTATTTAGTTTTAAATTATATAGCGTAATACTTAGTGTGGCACTGATGAATTTTCCATTGTTTCCCAAAAATGAAACCACAATAAAATGATAATGACAGTAATTAAAGCGTTTACATTGGAATGTTTGTTTATATTAAATGTTCCAAGCGGAAAACGTGTGATCGTTGTTCAGCAACATTAAATCATTGACAACAGCCCAACCATTCCTGGAAGACCAATACATTTCACATTTTAAAATATAGTATTTGCACTTAGATTTTTTGAAACATCAAGTTCACGTTAAACTCTGAAACGTCATATCTGAAGGAGTTTTATAGAAAGAAAAATAACCAGGGACCGGCAAAAAAAGCCAATAATTCTGATTGCATCAAACTATTGAGTGGCTTAATTTTCCTTCGCTTAATCTAAATGTATTTTCATTGCTGTTTGGTATTGAAAAAGTAAGTACGAATGATGTTATTTAAACAAGATAAACCCATTTGATGTCACATGAATGACTGTGACACCGATCTCGTACGGGTGTGAAACTCGCGGCGCTACCACCTCAGACAACCTGAGTTTTCTGCGTCTTTTCAACGTGAACAATGAAATTTCAAAAGTGATGACCAAAATTTCGATAAAACTATAAATTTAAGGGGAAAGTCAAAAAAGTGGTCATTCAAATGCAGATTTTTCCAATACACAGTTAACCCCGAAACTGTTATATATTTTCTTTAATTAATTACAATAAAATGTAGTCTAATGTGTTTGAAATAACGTTTAGACACAAGTTTGCCCCAAGATTGAACTACCTTAAGGTTGTCATCATCTGTATTTGTTAACCAAAAAGTTACCCGACAGTCAAAATAGTCTTTCTGTTTTACTATTCTGTCACCATCTCCATTGTTTAAAAATGTCTTTCTTCCTATGTGATCACAGCTCAAGTGCCAGACAGCTAAGTGCGCAGATTGTTTAGTAAGCGATTCTTCTCTTTATAGTCTATTAAACGTGAAGACATTCATTTTGGAGATAATCGCTATAATATTTAAAGTATACATCTTTTCTTATAATCCAATAAATGTTTGTTGTGGAAGTAGTCTGGGATTTTGGAAAGGTTCAGGGAGAGCGAAGAAAAGGGGGGGGGGGCAATAATATTAAACTGTAAATATAAAGTTGCGGATGAGTCTTTTTGCAGCAACTTTCTAAAACATTAAGTTTAAATTATTTAAAAAAAACTTACAAATGGGCTCAAGCATACTTTTTTCAATTTATGTGACTTACACGAAACGATTTCATAAAAGTTACTTTTTCAAAACAATTTGCAACTATGAGATGATCCCCATATTTACTGATCATAGACATCAAAACGATTTTGGTTTATTCTTTATTATTTAGCGTCAACATCACACAAGAACCCCAAAAGTTGGTTTAAAAAAGTGAGCCATAAATCAGTTTAAACTAATTTTGAAACTGAAACATGGAGATTTACAAGGTTCTCACGGGCCTGTCTGACGCTCTTTGAAAAAACTTTTTTTTTAAATTCAAAACTATCGCAATTTGTTTTTTTTTAATATTTGAAATAAATTAAGTATGTTTTTAGTTATGACATTAGTCAATTAAAGCACTCTAAAAAGTTCCCGACCGGGATCGAACCTTGGTCGTGTGGTTGGTAATCTATGGGATCAACACTTTTGTGTATTAGGTAGCATTTTCGGATTCACGCCATTTTCTACAAATTTGAAACCCTAAAGACTTGTTTTTGTTTATGTTTCGCATTATTGCCAAGCTAGCTTAAAATATTTAAAATAAGCTTTTAAACAGATTTAATTATAAAAAAAACCACCATCACGGTTATTTTGAACTTTTTTCTGAGGAAAAAGCTAATATGAGCGGAAAACCCGTGTCACAAAGTCCCATAAAACTACTTGTAGCGCAGAGCGCCGCGCACAACGTTGACATCGAGGGTTCGATCCTGTGCCGTGTTTTTTTCAAATAATAATAATAATTAAATTAACACAGCTTACATGTTACTCAAACCCATTCATTTTTGTTGCCTTCTGTTGCCTAACGTTTGGCGACAGATATACCTCTTTTAGTGGAACTCACCGTCAAGTATGCCGCACTTCTCCATCTCCTCCAACACCTCAAAGCCCTCAATCAGTTTTCCAAAGGCCACATGAAAGTTGTTCATCCAAGGAGTCTCATCGAAGGTCACAAAGAACCGACTGGAATTGGTATTCGGCCACCCGAAGTTGTCCATCGAGAGAATTCCTCTCGCATCGTGCTTAACTTCAAAGTTTTCGTCTTCGAAGTACTTCTCTCCCAAAGCACTTCGACCACCTGTTCTGTCTGCATTTTGTGTCTCGAAGTCTCCACTCTGAAACACGCAATAATGACGTGTACTTCCGTGTTTTGAGCTAAAATTTGCAAAGCAACTGAGAAAGTTAATTTCAGACACGCACGATTCTCCATTTTTGAACTTTTAAAGTACGGTGGCTATTTTCAAATGGACAACACATATATTTGACAGGTGCCCTGAGCAAAGACCTTAGCGCAATAAGGGGGTTTCCGCTGAGAAAAGTTTTGCAACAAAAAATCAAAAAAAAAGCTTTGCAACAAAAAATCTAATTTACCAATAAATGTACAATCTAAATTGAAAAACGAACAGTCAGTGACCTTTTATGACATTATCTTATATTAAATTGCATAAAAAGTTATTCAAGAAAATTAATAAGAGTTTGGGGTAAAAAGGAGTTGTTTCAGTGAAATCTTCACCCGAAATGCCATTTTTTTAAATTTGTGACCATTCCAGGCGACAACACCTGTGAATAACTGTCATTCTTACCGAACGTCAGTTTTGAATTTTCAATATTCCCGCCTTTTTGACGCAGAAAACTCTGCCGCGAGTGTTACACCCGTACGAGATCGGCGGCCGCGGCAAGGGTTTGCCCGCAAGGGTATAAAATGGGACCCCGATGGCGTTCGTGCTTGAAAAGAACGTGACAGTAAAATTTACCAAAATTTGAAGTCCAAAAATTCAGATGTGTTTAAATTTCAATAATGTTTATTGCAAGTTTTTTTTAATTTGTTATAGTTTGGTCTTCTTTTTTTCATGTTTTAATATCAAAGTTCAGTCGACACAGATTCGATTAAGATGAAAAGTTCAAACTTAATTTTTATAAGTTTTAATATAAATTTTTAAAGGGCAGCATCGTTCAGAAGAACATTTCTAACATTATTTTCATTCTGATATTGTTAAAAAATACATTGCCTGAATACAGAACCAGAGTGCCATGTTGATAATTTTAAGTAAAACTATCTGCAATCCTTTTCTCGACTTTAAGCATGTAGCATTTTCCACTTTTTACTCTTTTACTTACACAAGCACAGAATCCCGGAATCACCCGGAACCATTCGCATCCAAGGATTCCGAATCCTTTCTCTCTGGTGCAGAGAAGACGAAAGTTCTCGCATGTTTTTGGGACAATGTCCGAGAAGAGCTCGAAAATTAGTCGACCAAGTAGTTTATTGTCGGCAGTGACATCCAAAAATACCTTAGTTCTCAGCATTCTGAAAGACAATGTAAGATCAGAGTTATTGTGGGTGTCTGGGTGAGGGAACGGAAAGAAAGGGCGCATAAGTGCCACAGATCCAGCAATATAAACCAATGCGAGCGGGAAGTGGCTGCAATTTTCAATCAGGGTGGTCGGAGAATCTGCAAGAGAACACTGTATACATTGAAAAATGCTACTGTAAAGATGTTTCTAAATTCAGCCCACCCGCTTAAAATTGGTTTGCAAATAAATCGCTGAAAAATCAAGAAAAGAACAATTCGATGTTTCCTGACTAATTCTTTCTAATTTTTTTAAGGTTCTTTGAACTATTTTAGACTTCGTATTAATTTCGCCAGACACTTTTTCATCTATTCATCAGAGATCCTTCATCTTTCGTGTTTCTTGTTTTAATATTTAGTACTTCGCGTCATAGGACGGCAAATAAAGGAATTTAATTATGTTGTTCCCAAACGCAAATTTCATAGAACGCCATAAGAAGGTATGGGGTTTGGGAGATCGTAAACACTAAGTATGCGAAGGGCAAAACAACCCTTTCAGGGATCGAAAATTGGTCTTTACTGAAACACTAACCATTTTTTGTTAAAGTTATCTTAGAAATGTTTAGTTTGAAGAAAAAAACCCGGTGAAACTAAATAAAACAAGTAGGAAAACCTACTAATTGTTTGAATAGTTGCAAATCAGTCCCAATTGTGAAAAATAGGATGAAGGTCATTATGTTTAACGCAGATTAAAAGTACATAATTGAAATCAAAAAATTACTTGCTTCTGTTGTGTTTTGCAAAACATCTTAAAGAGTTCACAATTCCCATAAAAATGGTTACGTTGTTTTTATGGCCAAGTGAATAAAATGTAGGACTTGTTGCAAACTACCAGATTTCGATCCTGGTTCAACAAAATGGTTTTTGTTCGCTGTTTTTTTGCAGATAATTAACCATCAAAAACCTCATTTCAACGTATTCACCTAAGATTACTGTATGCGGCATTCCTTCCGCGCCCGCCGATCTCGTACGCGTGTGAAACTTGCGGCGGTACCATGTAAGACAACCAGAGTTTGTTTGCGTCTTTTCAGGTTTCTGCGTGTCTCAGGCGGGAACATTGCTATTTTGAAGAAAAAAGTGACGACCAAAATATCAGTAAAGAAACAAACATGATTACTGACACTTATGATAAATCATTATCGGCGTTATGTTTGTATAAACTAAGTTGTCTACTCTCAACTAAGAATCTCAAAACCAAAAGGTAAACAATCTACAATCTAAACACTAAACAAATGGTTCTTGCAGAATAAAAAATATGAAGCTTTTAGAACATTAAGGATTTGAAGGGATCTTTGTCATGATACAACTGAAAAAAATCTTGTATAAAACAGCACGCGAAACAAAGAAACAGGAAGAGTCTGATTTTTTTCATCTTATCGAAATAAGTTTACTTTACTCTATAAGCTCTACAAGCAATTTATTTTTCTGTGCCAAAGATAACCTCAAGTGTTGTATAGCTTCCTGCCAGTTTGCTCTCTTCCCCGTACCAAGTGGCAGCCGTGCGTGGAACCGGACACGGGTTGTTGTGGTCAGCGTGATTCCGGCAACCCGCCATCTGTTTGAGCAGGAGACGCCCGGTCAAGGCCAGAAACTTTCCGCAAACAACTATACTGATAAATAGGAGGGCTCCTGGCGCAGACGAGAGCCGACTCCACGAAGATCTGCCGTTCAGCCCAAGCCCATGTACTTGCTTTGCGCCCTTTTTACCATGGGCCTTGCCTTTACGAATCGGAGGACAAGAGCAACACAAGGTAAATCCTCTACTAACTTTCTTCTTTTGTTTCACAGGCTATCAACGAGTGAAGTATATCCAATTTTAGTCATCGACTGGTGCGATTACTGGGCAGTCCAAGGGATTGAACGAGCGGAGTGCAGCTTCCGAGCAAGGGAGGTCAAATTACCACCGTCATCCACGGAACCCCCACAACCAGGTACATAGTTATTCTCTTTTGCTAGTTTTTACTTTCAGTTTTACCATTGATTTGCACAAAACGGTTCTTCTTCTCATCATGTCAACAGGATAGCCGATGTGCATCAAACTTAGTGAGTTTTTTAGACGTAAGAGAAGAATACAACACCAACGAAACCCATATAACAAATCATTTTCACAAGTTTTCGGTAGTTTTAGTTCTAAAAACAAGTAACATTGATTAATTTTAAAAAACACAATTGAATCGAAAACTTTACATAAATTTTTAGAACTTCAAAATCTAATACAATTGCAAGATTTCATTAAAGATAAAAACAAAGGAAATCCCAAAATATCTTTCTTTTTCATAAATTACTACACTTTAATTTCAGATTGAATTTCCCATTTGTAAAGCTATAAACGAATCAGTTGATTGGCGATCTTAAAAATAGTAGAATACATTTTGATTGGACAATTTGTTATCGAAATAGCTTTGTCACAAACTAGAATACAATTTCTATTTTTGAACCTCGCTTAATAGAATCGGCTATATTTATTTTTCAAAATTAAAAATTGAGGGTAAGACCAAAATAAATAAGCCTTCGTAACTTGTTTCATGTTTTATTTTATAATGTTTTTTGTGTTTAAATGTAAAAAGGGTTGATCGATATTAAACAAAATTGCTTTCAGTTGTGTCTCGACGTCGATTCGATCTCCTGTTGTCAGCCTCCCCACGGCGTTTGTCCTTCAACAATCCAACTGGGATTCTCTTGCGTAGTAAGTATGTTTTCTTTAAACTTCCAATTTTCTTAAGGTAAAATCTCCCCAAAGCTGGTGCCACCGAGACTCAGACTGCGGCCGCCGAGGGAAGTGCTGTCCGACTAGTTGCGACTACAACATTTGTGTCTGATAGTTTATTTATAAAAGGGGAATCTTGATTTGTACTGTGAACCCGTTTAAACGACAAAAATACTCAAATCGTCGAGATTACTGCTACCGTCGGTAGCAACTGCTTGGAGAAAAACTGATGAGAGCCGTGTTCTAAAAATGCAAACATTTCAATTTTAGATAGAAGTTGGCTTACTTTCGGATAAATTCGTCTCTCATAGAATCCAGACGTTTTCGTCTGTTGTGCACTTCCCCGAAGAACACCGGACAGAAGTAGTCCCTAAATGAATAAATCATTTGTTGGTTGGAATTTTCAATCTTTTTAGCTTGATTTATGAATACTTGAAAAGTAAAAATATGTTTATTTTGTATCTTTATTTTGAAATTGTGTTTGTTGCTCGCAGTATACACAGATTCGATTTTTGTCTGTGTCTTTTTTTTTAGAATCTTAGGGGGCCGGCCCACCTCAGAGCCACCGAAACCATCAGGGACCTCTTTTCGACCTGGGTAACTTATAGTGCTCGTTACTGTATGCGGCCGGACTACCCTTGCCGCAGCCACCGATCTCGTACAGGTGTGAAACTTGCGGCGCCACCATATCAGAAACCCGAAATTTCTGCGTTTTTTCAGCCGAGAAAATTAAAAACTCGAAAGTGACGAGAGAACCTTCAACTGGAAAAAATAGACAAACAAAATCTTTAAAACCCTCTTCGTTTATATGTTTAACGTTTTCAAAAAGTGTCCCAATAAAACATAAAAAAGGCTAAATATGGCCTTGATCAAATTTTATGGGATAGGTGTTCGTATGTGCAGTTCTCACGATTCAGCCACAATTGAAACCAAATCAAATTCTTAGAATAACTAAGACTCTTTTTCTGCGGTGCTTTTCACACTCCTGGTGGTTTTCAGGACGACAGCGCAATTTGTCAAGATCACTTCTTCACATGTCAGCTGCCTCACGGCCACCAACATATCAAAGGGACCAGTCTTTGTTATTTATCTGAGGGAATTGATTGGATCAGAATAGAAAACATTGTTTTGTTGTCAATTTCACTCAAAGGTATCAAACATCTTTTGTTTGAATGTTTCGATTTGTGCTGTACAAACGCATACCGAATTTTTTTAGTTATTTTGTTCCCTAATTTAAGCAAACTCCTATGAACTTTTGTTTCTCAGGGGTTTAAGGCTTTCCAATGACCAGAAAACGCATAATTGCAACAATGTTCTTGCTCAGCGAAAGGACGTTAATTCGGTTGTAGTGGGAATCCCTGCAGACCAAAGTGCTTTTAAGGAACGATGTCCGAATGAGCTAAACCACAAAAAGAAGGTAAATTGCTTTAAAGATAATGTGGCTGATTTTTTAACTGATGACTGATCTTTGATTGAACGAGGTAGCCATGATTGTTTTGATCATTCGGATCGCTTTCTTAAATTATAAAAATTATTTTATGATAGTGTATGTCAACCAAACAAAATCAGCCACTTTTTCACTGATCTATTGACACATTTGTCTAAAGATCATTCCGCTTGACTTTGGGTTGTAATTCGGCGTTTTATGATACTGTTTACGACTTCGTAGACTACGTGGCTAGGAGTTTTCAAATTTCAAAACAAATAAAAAGAACGTTAACGTTATTCAATAAACCCTCAATTGACCATCGAACCGTAATCAGTAGAAAGGCTGTTTATATTTATATAATGTAGAATACAACAAAAATATGCAGATTTTCTTAAAGTAAACGACTGAGAAAACTTGAATAGCGTGCTAGTGTGTTTGTTTTCATGAAAGAATTACAAAAAATCAATGAAAAAAACGTATGAACGCAAATCGTTTCTGGACAAGCGGTCCGCCGCGGCTTTGCTATCGGCCCAAGTAGTGGTTAGTACTCCACGTTGTGGCCGTGGCGACACAGGTTCGATTCCTGTCTTGGGCATTGTTTTTTGCAAAGATTAAGTTAAACCAAACTTCGTAGACAAATTTAAAACAGGTGGTTTTTAATTTTGTAGTTTTTACTTTTGAATTTCTTGTGAAAACGGCGATTTTTTAAATGAAACATTTTTGAGAACCCAATATAATGTAAGACTCTTAACGTACCTCACTGCGTATAGGTTGAAGAGCAGCCAGAGCACCAGACAAAGAATTCCAAAGATGATATACAGTGTTTCTCGATGGTAGTTTAAGTTGTACAGAATTGTGGTGGCTGAAAAGTTTCTGTCTTTGCTAAAAAAATTGAAAATCTACATTTAAAGAATTAACAAATATGGAAAGTATTCTATTTTTACCTTTATGCCAGGTCTGACGCATGGTTGAATCGGTCAGACTGAAAGCTGTGATCGAAGTTTTGAGAATCGAAAAGCATGAATTGTTTTCTTTCACTCAGTCAAAACAGTTGTTCGTCTCACCTCCAACCGCCAACAAATGGCGTGAGGTGGATTTCGTAGAACAAAAAGTTAGTCGGAGGGCAGAAAAATCTTTTAGTCGGTATTAAAAACCTTCTTCTTTTACCTTTTCTGCTTGAAAAACGTTGTTAACATTTTTAAGAAGTTAGAAGTTGTAACCAAGTTTACACTTATAGCTGTATATAAATGTCAACAAAATTTTAAAAACAGCAGCAAAATGACTTTTTAACAGGGGTTTGCAATTATATAAAATAAATTTATCTTATCTATTTGAAAAACATTAAAAAACAACCAATTGATTTTTAAGTGTATAGGGAAAAACGTTTTCTAGGAAATCCCCCGACCAACGGGGTAATTTGTCTTTGCAAGACTTTTTACACACGTTCTTTGGGATGCCCTACCGCAAACTTCCTCATTGCAAAGAGTTCGTATAGTTTGTAGTTTTGAAGTCATAAAACTCGAAAAGATTCCTAATTAATTTTAAATGGTTTCTAATGTAAACTAAAACGTTGCCATCAAAACACTCTCCACGACTATTAAAATGTAAAAAGAATCGAAAAAAGGACGTGTTTAAATTTAAAGGAAATTATGCCTTTTAAATATCAAACTGGGCGGTTTTTAAAACATACTGAGGGTAAAAGGTTAAAAAAAAGTATGTTTTCCATATGTTTTGCTTGTTTGAAAGTTGAGTAGTTGCCGTTAAAGGTGCCGAAAAAACAACCTTTTCAGCCAAACGTTGTGTCAAAAGCTAAAATTTTCCTGCATTTATGTTTATACAGATTGAAACAACAAAACTTGTTAGCGTCACTGCTGATTAGAACACTTTGTATTTTAAAATTGAGAAAAAGAAAAGAGACTATTTGTCGAAACCAAAACGTTCGGTGGATTTGCAAAGCTCCGTCGCCAAAACAGTTTACTCGGCAGAGCGCCCAATGACCACATTCGAGACTTTCCCAAAGATAATCTCCCAGCCGTTGATGTGCTTATAATGGGCTACTTGTCTTGCAAACAACTGACGATTGCCGTTTTTGAGGAATTCTAATGAAGATGTCAGGCAGAAGATTCAACACTCAAGACTCCTATGAAAGGAATTTTGGGCGTGTATGCTTTAGAGGTTTCTCAAAAGGAAGTTTTTCAAAACAATCAACTGTTTGATATCAGTTTTCTTAAAAAGATTCAATCAAAGCGAAACAAACTTGATAAGCGTACAGTTTGTCAACAATGAGGTTAAAGACCTGATTGCCACAACGTTTTTTATCAAAAAAAAAATTAGAAGCGGGGTGCCAACCTTTTTTGTTGTTGACTGACAATACCGAAAACAGGGGATGGACAAAAACGGAACCTGCGCGGGGGAAGAAAGCAATCAGAGCGAGGAATTGGCGGGTCCCCGGAGGCAGGTCTACACAAACGAATGTAGTGAGTGGGAAGGCGATTGGCAAACCGTGGGAGATCTCGTCTTATTCGCTCTTTAGAATCAAAACGGCGACGGAAGGGAAGTAAACAAGCAGACTTTCAGGGAAACTTTAAGTGATCAAAACTTGAACATAATTTGGTGTGTTGAAGAACATGTGATTTCTTCATTATTATCAATTAAAAATAAAATCGTGGAATTTAAATATGTAAAAAGGCCCTACTTTCAATTGAGAACTTTCACTGCTAACATATTTGTAGACAATCCATTAAAAGTTTACAAATTGACTATGTAAACTTCATTTTAAGTAAGCAAATTTTGAAAAGAAAATGCAGAAAAAAAGTAGATTTCGAACCCATTTAAAAAAAGCTATTTTTGCGTTTTTGACATGAATAAGTCAAAAGCGAAACATTTTCATATTTACAAAACTTTTAAATATACTAATTTTAGTATATTTAACATAAAAATAGCAAAAATTATAGGAAAAACGGATGAAAAACCGAAACGTCAAGAATCGACACCTATGAGGGGGAGGTGTCCCCGGGGACCTCTTGTGGTCTCCATGATTGCCCGCCACCCCCAATTGTTGCAAACACTGCTTTTCTTTGTGGGAGGTTTTAAAGTAAATTAAAAAGGATTTGTTCACAGTTTTTTGACAAACTTCAGCAGAAAGATCTAAACTTAGTCATATTTCGACAATTCCATTTTTCTACGCAAAAAACGATTTTTAAAACAGCAGTTACAGCAAGAAAATTTTTTTTGACAATATATATCTGAGAGTTCTATATCTCAATTTTGTTTTTGTTGTCTCTGTTGAAATTGATTACGAAGTTGGTTTTTTTTTCTTCTCAAAAACGTGAAAGCTTTTAAATACTAAATCAAAAGTTCGTCGTCTTCAATGACGCATGAAAAAGTGACAGATTAGGCTTTCAACGCAAAATGTTGCCTCATTCAGACGACTCGGGGGACAAGAAGGAAGCGTCGTCTCAAATGAAGTGCGCAGTTTACGCGGCCGTAGTCTTCGGTGGGGGCTTCGATGCATTTTTAAGTGCTGGCTTCGTCACTCGTTATTCACTTGTCCATTGTAAACGCCAGGATGTCTTCCACTACATGTTGTTGTTAGTGTTTAAAGGGATACAATTAAAAGTAGTTAGGGTTGTATGAATGGGTAAAACAGGATCAAACTAACCACGAAAGATGGTTCAATTTCGAAAACTAGTAGTAGAAATATAAACGAAAAAACATTGTTGAAATTTCGAAATTTTATAAAACAATATTCGAGCAAGAATAAAACAATATTCGAGCAATTATTTTAAAGTAATGTTTAAAACAAAATAAAAAAGGCTGGCAAACAGAAATATAAAAAAAAGTTTTGAACAATAAAACCTTAAAGTCTTAGTTGATTCATAATCGGCTGAATAAAAGGTATTAATTTTTAATAAAACTTATTATTTTCCTAAAGGTTTTGTTTATTACCAAAATGTCACAAAAACGCAACGGAGAATTTATCAAATTTTTCAAATAAAGTTTTTTTCATTTTTTCATACTTTTTTACTATAAAAATTTTTAAATGAAAAAGTCAACTGAATTCAGGATGAGAAATATTACTATTTTGCCGTTGTAAATCCAACAAGGGCTGTTTTTTTCAGGCATTTTTCTACTTTCTCTTTCCAATCTTGTGATCAAATTGAAAAACTTAGATAAACCAGAACGTTTTTTGGTTACCTACTATTTCAACAACAAAAAAACTAATCACAAATGAAAAATGTAGTTCGACATGTCAAAATCTAAATTTTCCGCTTACCCACGCCGTCAGACCGGCGTTTGCGGAAATCCGGCGTTTGTCACAGCTAACTTAGCGATGCAAACATGCGGAAGGCACAAGTATTTAGTTAAAAACAAACATCACCGAAACAACATATCATTTTGTTTTTTATTGAATTCTTTTTTTACAGCTCTAAATATCTTTCAAAATCGCGATCCACTCTTTTTTCCTGAGAAACGGGGGGTCCTAATAAGATATGGGTGTGTAGAGTGAGGTACGCGCATCAATTGATTTCATTAGCTGCCTCTGAAGAGGAAGACAAGAAAAGGCTTCAGGATATTATTTTACACCAAAAGGATTATAATTTCAAAAACTGTATGATCTCCTTACCGTTAGCTTTCAGTTCTGGGAAGTCGAAAAGACCGCTCATTTGAAAATGAAGCCAAGATCTTCTACCTTCTGAAAAATGTAATTTTTTTATAAATAAGGTATAAAAACTAAAACAAAAAATGGTTTGTGGCTTTTTGAGAAACGTCACGTCTCGCCGGCAAACAGGGAAGGGAAGTGACTTATGCGAGACAACAGCAGAGAGGGCATATTGTCTCGCCAACCCCGGCAAAGAAACATAAAAACAGTGGATGAGGATAAAAGCTGCTCCCTGGTGTGTTATGATGTCCAATGAGGATGTTCCTGTTTTTGAGCTTGAATACTTTCCGTTTACCAAAACAGATTTCAAATAAGACGGTTTAAACTGTGAATTGATGGACAAGAAATTGGTATCTCTTTGAAACCACCAGCTGAAGTAAGGACTTGTTCCTTTGTGGAACCCTAGCTGTGACCGGGTTATGACTTGGAAACAGCATCCGTTCAATTGAACTTTTTTTTGGAAAGTTGGGCAAACACGCAATGCAGATGTCGTTATGAAAAAGTGTCTTCAGCGTTTCATTGCAAGTGGATCATCCGGGAAGCACTAGTGCAATGGTTATGTAGTCATATCTCACATCAGATGTCAGTAGTACATGTGAAGGGAATGTATGAAGACCAATGGTCAAAGAAGGGATACATAAAGCATTCAATTCATAGTGGAGTCTTTAACTTTATAGACTAGGTTTCCTGGTTTTGTCAAATTGATAATATTTACTAACGACGTTTGCAATGCAAACAATGATCATGTTTTAACAATAACAACACATTACATTTTTAAACAGAAAAAGCATGGTTACCGAGAGGGTTTTTGCCAAGGGTGGCCCGTTCCAAAACACTTCTGCCGTTTTTTGGTCAAAAATGAAGCCCTAACGGCGGATTTGGGGAGAGCAGGGCTGATCGACCTGAACTCGTCCTTTCTCTGAGTAATTCCCTAAGTGAAGAATCTACAACTGTCGTTATCCAATATCAGAAATGGGTAATGTCTTAGTTTTTACAAAGATGTTGATTATCAGAAGTTTAAAATGTAACTAAGCTTTAGAAGCTTTCATAACCGCCAACCCAACGAGTATCATTGACACTTCAGTTGTTTGAGACTCTAACAACCAACACGTATGCTGAATGTTTTTATTAGTGCGCTTGGTTTGGTGATTGCCATTGAAAGTTCAATCTGTGATTTGAAAGCAGACGGCAAATTGACAATCTCGTAACCCAACCAAAGACAATTTTTACTTTTACGTTTAAAAAATCAAAGCATACGTAAATTATGTCTTGCACTTTCAAAACACAATACTTCGACCTTAACCTTATCCACTTCTTTACTTTAAGATGTTTTTCTCATTCATTTATTTACCCTGCCTCATTTATTCGCTATTTCATTTTTAGGTAGTTGTCCTACGTCCTACGATGTAAAGGGATTTTTGTTACCTCTGTTTAATCTTGTACTTGCAGAATAGTTTTGACAATTAACCAGTTTTTCCTACTTATTTGCGTTCCGGGCCGACACGCGCCAGCTTGCCCGACCCGGTTGCTTTTAAGGCGTGACCTTAAAAGCTTAAAGCTTTAATGTTAAAACATCCCATTTCATTGACTGTGTAGAGCAGGCAGATTGTATAAAACTTAGACAAACATCCTTTCTGCTACTTGGATTGTCTATCTAATATAGCTTAAAAGTTTTGTAAATTAGTTTAAAAAAAAAGGAAGTACAAAGATCGGGATCGAACCCTGGTCGCGTATTTGAAAATGTTGACTCGGTGGCCCAAGAAAACCAGCCGAAACGGACCAGAGCCAAGAAAATATTTTGCCGGCTATCACAAAGATGCAACCCAATTTTTTTCTCTGTTTCTAATTATAAGTGTTCCTTTATAAAGTTTATTCGGTTGTCTCTTTCTCCCTTTTTTGGGGTGAAGCTGTTTTCTATGCTGCCCTCTAAACTGCCTGTCCCCACTAAATGTCAGCGTCAAAGCAGCATGAAACTTTTTATTCCCTGGCGGCCACTTGCAAACAATCAGTGCAAAGTTCCATTGTTTCACTGCGCTCATTTTTCTTTTCCGCTAAACAGTGTTGATATCATATGTTGCGCCGCTGTAACTGACACCTTTGGTCACTTGAACGTGACCGTTCTTTGCACCAACCAAACGGGTTTCCGTCATCGGTTTACGGACCTGTCCGCCATGGTTTTGTGTTCATAAAATAAGCAGGGATGGCAGAAAAGCAGAGAACAGGCTATTGTCGCTCCAGATGACACCATTGCAAATTGAACAACTGTCGCAGTTTTGCTGATCAACTGCGGTTTATCCGTCATGAAAACCTTCAGGCGATCTGTTCACAACAATTTTTCAAGCCCACGCAGTTAGGTTCACAATGAATGGGCTCCAAGAAATTTCAACTGTTTTTTTTTTAAAGTTTAAATGCCAGTTTTTCGCCGTCACTCCAGCATTTTAACGAACAACGTGCACGGTGTTTACGCTCCCGTCGAATGTATTGAGTTTTCTTTTAAACTTTTTGTCACCGTTCAAATTTTCTAAGTTCCCGCTTGAAAAGACGCAGAAAACTCGGTTGTCTTACATTGTAGCACCTTGCGTATCACTCCCGTACGAGATCGGCCGAGACGGCAAGGGTACTCCCGCCGCTTGGAGAAATGAAAAAAGAGCAAATGGAAGTCGAAAAGTGCTCCCTTACGGTTTTCTTAACTGCTTTTATCTTTTCGAAACAATTGGTCTCTCCTTAGTGAAGTAAAAGCCTTTGGTTCAAGCGTAAGCCAAAAGTAAATGTTGACTTTGGTGCCACGCTGGCCGCTGGCCTTGTGAGAAACGCCAATTTGCTTTGTTTCACGTATCATTTTACTTTTTCTGGGCCGCCGCAAGCAGAATTCTTTTATCTGAACTGTAACCCCATTAAACATGTTTTTGCAAATAGAAGCTAATGCGCTTTACACCAATGTTTTGGAATGTAACGCTTTCGTGACGTAAGCAAACAAATGTTTAAAGTTGAAATCACGTTTTATGAAACTAGTTTTTTTTCTTTCTATTTTATACACAGTTTTAACCATTTAGTCATAATGTTAACCCTGGATAGTATATTTTTGTTTCAGTCAATACCAGTCCAGGCTAGAAATATCACGTGAGACCGCTCAGTGCTAATAATTCAGCACGCTTCTGTTTTCCATGTTTATGCAAACAAAAGCCACATTGCGACACGCGGAACATCGAAAACAGTCACTTTGTTTTGGCTAAGTTCTTTTTGATCTACCTCTTTGTTTTCAGCACTCCATGAGTGCTATTTCAGTTTTTTTAAGTTATCATTTTCAAAAACACAATAACGAATGACAACATTGGCAATTTGCCATTTTTAACGCTTGAAATTAGGTTTTTATAATCAACTGCCATAAACATGACAATCATTGAGATAAAATGGATTTATTGGTTTTCCATCTCCTGTCTTCTTTCGCCTTGGATTTCATGAAGAAGATTGTCCACGTGAAAAGCAAAAGATCAAGAAAAATGTCTCCGCCAGGTGGCTATTGTTTTCTGCAAGCTTTGCAAACTTTTTTGGCGCAAGGCGAACATTGGTTGTGCTAGAATTGTATGTGTTCTACTTTGCACGAACTAGTGTTAACTTTACTTTGTCAGTTTAAAGGGACTACCAGTCACTTTTTTACTTTAACTCATATTACAGACCTAGAAAAGTTATTCAAAAATAAAATTAAATATTGGATATCTGCATCTTAAATGCCATTTTTCGGCCGCAACTGGCACAACCTGTAGGGCCCGTTCAATCCATCTATTTTTGATTTATCGACTTTTTGGCTTTCATTTTCGAACTTTCACTGTTCTCGCCTGAAAAGACCCAAAAACTCTAATTGTCTGATATGGAAGAATTGCGAATTTCCCACTTGTACGGGATCGGCCGTCCAGTTCCATTGCCCTGTTTACGGACACTGTCAAGTTAATCAGAGATCAATTCCTCAAAAAAGATTCGCTTCATTACAAAAGACTCCGTCTTGTCAAGAGTACTAAATTTGTAGCCCACCGAGTATGAATGAAGATACACCTAAACAACAAGGTAGCCAGCCCGGTTCGGGCCGGCAAGCTCTCAGCAACCAACGGTGGCCAAATCAAATCCACCCCGAAGCAAACTTTAGTAAAGTAAGATGGAAGAAAATTAAGGGGTTCGTAATCAGGCAAATTTATAACATAGCCGTATTTTAACTTAGATCATCAGTGAAAACGGCACGGATTGCTATATTCATCGCTGCGAGTCCACAAAAAAAACATTAATTTTGTTGTACCCAACTATTATTGTTTCTCTGTTCCGTGAAATAACACCATTTTCAAGGACGCTGTTGCATCTTTGCGGCACAACAGGTTTTCCAACTCACAAAGGTCTAAAATTAGCTTCTGACCACGTTTTGTGTTGTAAATGATAACAACTCCCAGTGTGCGTTCGTGTAGTGAGTGTAGGGAATATAAACCAAGGTGAAAACATTACACTCAACTTTGTTCACAAATCGTGTGGTACCACTCAATGTTACTTCAAATACTTATTCCCATTTTCTGGAAGTTCATTTCCTGGAACCCTGGGAAATTTTCCATTGGCTTTTGATATTACACCTGGCGGAGTTCAACAAGGCCACTTCTTTCTTGTCTAGTCGCTGTTTTGAAACAATGAAATGAGTGCAGAGTCATTAATCTTTCAAAGCGTCATTGTACTGGGAGTGCACTCGTCTGCAGATTTTGAGGCTGTGAGTCACTCATTCCGAGCTGTCATTGATGATTGGGAGCCGCGTCAAAATCATAAGTTTTACGAACTAAGTGCATGCCTACAAGTTCCATCGGTTTATCGACTTCTTGGTCGTCATGTTCGAATTATCAATTCTCCCACATGAAAAGACGCAGAAAACTCTGGTTGTCTGGCATGATAGCGTCACTAGTTTCACACCCGTATGAGATCGGTGGCCCTACATAGTAAGTTCAGCCGCACACATTAGTAAGCATCATAAACAAGTACAAGCCGCAGAGGGCAAATTCAAATGTCAATTTAGTAGCTTCTTTGCTACACCAAGTTGTATTTTTTTAGTTGAACAAATAAGTCAATCGATGTTCCAAAAAGGAAAGAGTGTTTTGATTGTCGTGATTGGTTCACATCAGCACAAAATAAACCTGTGATTATGTAGAGAACTATGGGTCCCAGGTCGAAACTACAGAAACATCACTTTAACCCTACTTAGCTAGAACGTAACACAAACAGTTTCACAGAATGTCGAAAACTTGTAAGCTCTATATCTTTTCTTAGAGGCAGTTTATTGAAAGAGGTAAATTCTTCCGGTCAGTTCTTGGTAATTGAAAAGAACTTTCTCATAACACAAACTTCCCAGTTTCGAATTTTCTCCCAAGCCTGATTTGTGCATGAACTTTGATTACAGATTTTCAAATACGCTAATCCCATTCATAACAAGAGTATTTTTCTCTCGGCTTAAAGTTAACTCGATTTGAAACTTTAAGTTCAGCAATCCCTCTGAAAATCTTTTGGAAACGTTCAGTTAAGCACGCAATGCGCACTTGTAATCGCTTTGATCCTCACTTGCATCCATTTGCACTATGAATCTTCCCTTGAGACGGATGAGGCACATGCAGCTTAGAATGTACTTAACTCTGGTCTTGAGACTATTGCAGCTACTTCAGGTGCAAAACACCAAGGGTTTTCCGTTTATACCAAATTGGAAACTTTAAGAACTAACGTCATTTACTGTCTTTTTAAAATAAAGTAACGAAATAACCTATCAACTTCAAGAATGCGTTCAAAACGCAGAAGCGTACTATCTTACTTCCTACCTTTCTTCCGGTTGACGGTAAATGACGTCTTGCGGTTCTATTCTCCTTTGTTTTGATCCTTCTTTGATTGTTCCCTGATTCACAAACTAGTTCCCTATTTTACTCTTCTCGTCCTTTCGTTTTCACCACTTTGATCTTTCCCTATCTCTGCCGACCCCTCCAATTCTTGTCCTTGAGAGACCAGACCCGCTGAAACATAGTTTTATCGTCAGCGCCACGTGGGGGAATTCCCCTCACGTGGTCCGCTGGAAAACGGCCAGACCGGGGAAGCGCAGACAGCGCAGAGAGTGCGCCGACCGCGGAGAGTGCCAGAGAAGCCACACGGTTGATCTGCGAGTGTTTGGTCTCATCATCGTTGGAGTGTAATAGGCACAACGTGATCGTGCAAAACCGGATCTGTACAGCTGGATCAGGCCCAAGGAACACTCAAAGGTGGTTTTGTTCAAATCTCCTACCCCTAGAGGCACCCCCTGATAAAAAACTTCCTCAAAACGCAGACAGTAAGTACAAAATGTGACTGTGTTGTCAATTTCCCGGAAACCACGTGGGGCCATGTTTTTACCTAAATTTCACATCACGCGAGAGAGGCAAATACCAGGACGTCTGGGGCCGAGACGCCAAACAATTCCGCGTCAGGTGCACTTCATTGTGTGGTCAGTGGTGCTTCAAGTACACAATTCCCCTCTTTGCGCGACTTTCCTGATGGTGCAACCAGCCTGGTCGATATGTCATAAGGCGTTTTCGGCGGCCGGCGTGGTCTAGACCGCTTTTTAGGACTGCCGCGCGTTGACCACCTCTTTCCTCACCCATTTCCCTCATTCATTGTCGTTTCTGCAACTTTACGTGCCCTTTAGCAAATGGGCGATAGACCTGCCGTTCGGAGGTCTTTTTTAGTCCCTGGAGAGCGCGTGTTGTAATCGGATGTTGCTTTTTGCGGGCGTTGTAAAATGATCGCAATAGTTGATATCAAAGAGACCCGTGGGACTTCGTTGAAAGGGAAATGGATATGTCAATCGCACATAAAAAGCGAAACGTTTAAAAAACTGTTTCGAAAACCCCAAACACTTTTGTTAAAAAGCGAAAGTACTTGAAATCTCCTTGTTGTTTGATCTTGCGCGATGAAAGAGCACTTAAACTCACCAAACTACAAAATATATAAAAAGGAGATGACTTACATAAAATTCGAACGAAATGGGAAAGTTTTCGAAACTTAACGTGCACTTCCATATAGTTGTTGCCCTTTTGCCGAATTACTCCAAAGGACGACGAGCCAAATAATTTACATACTTAGGTACACTGCTACATTGTATTTAGTGGTGGCCATTTGCTTGTGAATTTTTGAAGGGCTTCGTAAAATGCAAAACGTGTTAAACTTGAAAAGAACCACAGCTTCCGGAAACCCCATATCCCAAGTTGTTCTTTTTTGTTCGTGCTTTTTAAACTAAAACACAGCTGATGCGCTTGTTCTGTAGTTTGTTCCGCGTTGCCGCCGACCCCGAGGTACTTTATACTTTCTGACCAAACACTTACCCAAAGAGCGGCCATGGCGTGACACTCGCGAGGCTCACTTGCCCTGAAGGACACTTGTTTAGCTCAATTCATTTGCACTTTCACCAAAAACCTGAAAATAAAGCGAATTTGCACGAATTGAAAACCCCTTGGAATCTCTTAATTTCGTTATTTATATTGAGCTTTTGATAGGTTAGATGTGCAGGTTAACAAATGTAAGGAAGAAATTCTCGTCCCCCCTAAAAAGTTGGAAACCCCTTTTCCCGGTTCTGAACCCACTAATCCGATAATCGGATTTAAACTTTTTGAACCTCGCATGATGTCTAGCAAAGGTGCATCTTTTGTCAGCAGAGATTGTAGCTCCTTTATCTCCAGTTGAAAAATCAAGGGGGAGATTGACTGATTTCTTATCGCTTCTGATTTGGGGCCTCATTTTTGGGATGCCTTGGCGTTCCGGGATGAAAAACATCGATAGCATTCAGATGAAGCCGCGAAAATGATGCTACCAAGAAATTAAAACCGGTAAACAACTTTGGGCCTTCATTAGATTAAAAGCGTCTGTTGGAAAAGGTAGCGAACGCTAGGTTATTTGATTTGAATCAGATTCTGGGACCTTCTTGAAATGCTTAGTATTTTAATTAAGATAATAAGTAATTTAAAAAAGAATGTAGACTTTCCTTCGTTTTTCCCTTGTGCTCGCCCCTTTTGCCTTAATTTGGGTGCCTCAAAGTTCTGTTCTTCGCCAGAACCACAATTGTGTGTTTAGCTGAGTCATAGGTAAACCGTGGGCTTTCGAAAGAGGAAAAGGTCCGCCGACCTTCCTGTCGACCGCAACATCCGACCACCCCCTCACCCCACCCGTCCCATTTCCTCTGACCACCCCGTTCGGCTGTCCTTTGTGCGCTAGTGGACAGCAGCCATTTTCGCGCCGCCATCGGTATTTTACTGCTGCGACCCAGCAATACTTTACAGCAATTCTGGCGGTCTGTGTGGAAAAAGCAGTGGGGTTGTGATAACTCTCGCTTCAGCTGATAACTGCCTATCACCTAGACGCCGTAGCGTAGGCACGCTGAACAGCTGGTTCTTATTTATGACGAAAACAAGCGGAGTCGAATTTCCGATGCATCGTGTGGTGGGGAAGAATATCCGATGCACGTTCGAAAGCGCTGTTTCGCTTCGATTTTCCGGCTCTGTCGTCGCGGATTCATGTTTCATCGGAAATCCAATTAAGTTAAGAAGTCAAGGCTAATTGTTGGGTGGGGTTTGAAATACGAAACAACAACTTCATTTCAGTATTTCGAAACTTTTCCAAAAAGTGACCTTTGTTTTTTTCCAATTTTTTCGTGAGTTCGAAGTTTCTTTTGCACATTTTCGGAGCAGTTAGGAAAACAAAGATTGATGTTGTTTTGACGTGAGTGAGCAATGCTAAAAAAAACTCTTCTAAAGAACATTTTCAAATAAAATTCTATCGGTTTTATTGATTTGGAAACCGACAATGCATACATTTTAGTGATGTACTGGTCACCAATCCTAATTCGCTCCATTTCTGGCCCTGGTGCTTGTCAAATGACACAAGACGCGAACTTGCGTACAACAATTACGTGTTTGAGCATTCGTACGCAATATTTCGTCGGGGTTACCTTTGCGAATCAAACAAAACATTTTGTAATTGACAAAATTCCAATTGTCTGAACTGGTAGTTTTCAACTTTTATATTCTTTTTAAAGAAGTTAACAAGTATATTATTTAAATATTTTATTGAAAAATTTAAAAAAATTATATAAAATTTAGAAAGAAAATACAGAATTTGAAAATACATGCATAAGAATAGTGGGAAAACGGATTTCTAAAAGTTTGATATTTCTGCACCTTTTCTTCTCCCACAAAAGTTTTTTTTGGATTTTTATCCACGCAGTGTAAACATTTGCCTTCAGAAAACATATTTTGATAATCTCACAACTTGTTTTTTTTCAAATTTCGCATCAAGATTTTGATTGCTTCGACAGTGATTTCGTCTTTTTATAAAATTTTAAATGTTTTCATCTTGAACTTTTTTTTAGATATCAAACCACTAAAAACTTTAACTACATATTCGAAATAAATTGATAAGTTTTATAACATCTTAGGAACATTACGAACTCAAAGTTGCCTTATTATTTTCAAAAGATATTTTTTAACTGTATGAATTGGTGTTAATTTTTTGGAACCTGACAGTCTTTAAATTGTAATCCGCTAATTCCAATGCTACCTTTTCTAGCCAGTCATGCTTAAGGTCCAGTTTATTCAATTTTTTTCCTTTCTCCGGTTTCCCTCCTAATCCCCTTATCAGTAGCAGATCGAACGATGCGTCCGTGCGCTTCCTGCGGGTCGCTCGCAACACCTTATCTTGAGTACGCAGCGTGGCTCTGAAAATCAGACCACGAAACTAACTTTTGTCCCACAGTCACGTGTGGCTATCTCGCCTTTTGCTTTTCGTGTACAGAGCGATAAGAGCGACCCATACGTCACGGGCACCAGCATGAAGGACAGGGAATAGGCTACGAAAATAACAACAATCGACCAGTGGCGCCATGCGGCCAGCCGCGCAACCAAAGAGCGTTCTGCCCGAAAGAACAGGCCACACACAACACAATGCCACATAAACTATGTTTCCAGTTCTTAGGGATTCCTGTTTTGGGGATTTCAGTAGAAACAGGGAAACATAGAAGTACCTGAATCGCAAACACCGAAATTCTTATCGTTTGGGTAAACATATCATAAACAGGCACACGGGCAAAGTTCAAGTCAGAATGATAGGCAGATTTCTCTCTGGCTTCACTGGCCGATCTTTGCAATTTTTTGGAATGAGCCAAAATGATGAAACCATATTTATCTTTTGTAACCAACAACACACAACCTTGAGCTACAGTACACAGTGTAAAGTTTACAGAAACAACGAAAAGATCAAAGGCAGTCAAACATCTTTTGAGAAATCCAAGAATCCAAAAAAGGAAATTCCTTTTGCCAAAATGAGCACGAACGTTTTCAAATGATGATTTGAAAAATGTATTCTTGTCAGCAAGCCATGCTGTTGTTGGGCAAGATAAAAAACGACTCGCTTGAAATGCGTTACGGTTTTCAAAGAGATTCCAATGTTTTCGAAGATGCCAGGCCCTAAGTACCTTAGGTACCTTAATTACCTTAACAACTGTTCAGAACCCTAAGGTGAAGTTTTTAAAGATCTATTCCTGCTGAAAGTTTGTTCCCGTAAAATCCTAAAGTCCTTTAGACCTAAGAGTTCTTCCCCCACCTACTTTAAATACCTTAATTACCATAAGCACTGTAAAGATTAGAGTTCTGACCTGAATCATTCTTGGAATAGTTTATTGATGCTTAAATCTAGTTACCCTAATTTTCTGAAGCCCTTTAGATCTTACCTTAGATTTCTTCATCTAGCTACCTTAATCACCTTAATTACTTTAAAAACGGTATAGATTAGAGGTTTAAAGCAACGTAGTTAGGAAATGGTATATTCGTGTTAAAGTTTTGTTCCCGCAATTTTTAAAGTACTTTAGACCATAGATGTCTTCCTTTAGCTAAACAACAACACACTGGTTTGTATTTGAAACCAACTGTATTTAAGAATTGTTGTTTGGAAGCAATTTTGCTTTGAGATGGTTAATGTCTGTTAAATATGTTGTTTATTCATCCAAAAACGAATGTTCCTCAATCAAAAGAATAAACAACTACAGCTCCACAAACAACAATCACTTGTAACTAGCCAAGTGTTTTTAACCAGACAATTTGGCTTCGTCGAAACATTCGTAGGCTATTCTAGCATTGGAGAAGAATCCGTAAACGATGCTTCATTTTCGAGACCTTCTGAAACAATACAGTTCCCGTCTGCAGGCATTTTCTCCCGGTGAAAGTGTTTGTTTAGGATTTAACCGTGCTTACTAAACCACATGTCTCGGGAACCGTTGATAACCCAGCCAACCTTGAAAAGCCGCGTCAAACTTTCACTCGTCCGAGACAGCTCTCGCCCAGAAGACGGGGAACCAGATAGTGTTTATCGTTCTCCTCGATGTCTTTGCGGCCCCTTTCCCTCTCCACGACATCGTTGTCCGTGTCCTGTGCGCGCCATGATAGGCGCTAATTGTGCGTTCCGTCGACGGGGCAGTCGCCCCCGCCACCACGCTACTTTATGTTTCCGGTCCTCTGAACATGCCGAATCACGCAGCTGGATATGTAGGCGATGCTGGACTGCGATTAGGCTCCTCCGTTATTGGAGACGCAAGGACATCAGTCGAACTGGTTTCGGAGGGGCCTGGCGGGAATCACGCCATGTGCACGGCCGCAACTCTCACGAGGTGGGCGGCGCGACGCCCCACGTGAGGCTGCGTCTCGCTAGCTGGCCACAACGGTGGTGTTCTGCCGAAGCATGGGGGGAACACCAGTCGGGTCACTTTTTGTCCTCATGTTGCCTGTTTCTTCCTGTTTCCCAAAGGATACGGTAGCTAGGATTCCAATCACCGGACCTCTCTTTCTTAACATTCCGTTCTCTCTCTCTCTCTCTCTCTCTCTCTCTCTCTCTCTCTCTCTCTCTTTCTCTTCATCCGCTATTTTTCATTTGAAGTTCCTTTTCGAATCCTCTTCTGATCACTATTTTTCGAGTTCATGTTAAATCCCCTTATAATTGAACCACAACTTCCTTCCCCCACATCATCCATATCACGTGCTTTACTTAATTGAAAGTTCACTTGATTAAATTCCCATGTTAAACCACCACTTCCACTGTAGTTCTCGAAAAGCGACTGGTTTTAAAATCAAAACTCGCGCTCAACATGCCCTTCCTCATTCACTACTTGAAATTCCACCTACGAGAGTCCACGGGTTCCGGCTTAGCATTCGAAACCAGGCAACGGTCAAACAGTGTTCAGTTCTTTTCGAAAATTTCAGTTTTTTTTAAATATAGAACAGTTATAAATTGAATTTTGAATTATTTCCTTTAAAATTCCCTTTTTTACCGTTTTTCAATTAATCCTGCGAGCTAGCTATTCAAGTTATCGTTTAAAAAAATATTAATTTATGTTGGTTGCGTTTTAGCTGTTCATTAAATTCTGTAGTTTG
The DNA here is from genome assembly GCA_022343465.1 of Oscheius sp. G VE-2021. NCBI lineage: Eukaryota > Metazoa > Nematoda > Chromadorea > Rhabditida > Rhabditidae > Oscheius > Oscheius sp. G VE-2021. The sequence continues at coordinate 6,718,543 of JAJQXH010000029.1, read as the reverse complement.
GTAAAATTAGTTCTTTAAAATGAATTTGAACCAGCTGTAGATTGACCCGTCACGAAAACGGCGCCGATTATTTATTGTTCTCGACCTCAAGCATCCGCGGACACCCGCGACCGAGAAAACACGCCATGAATCACGCCGTATGATAACGATTTTCGAATTTCTCAACCGCCATTCCCCTGAAAATGGTCCTGTGAACTTTCGTTTTCAACCCCTTTCCAGTTGTTGTCTTTGATATCGCGCCACCCTTTCAGCGCAAACATCTCTTCCCAGTGGCCTGCTGATAGACTTTGTACCAGCGCGTTGCACGGCGGACTTTGTCCAGCCGGCCCCCGCGACCTCTGTTATCGCACAAAGATGCGCCTTCACACTGACCGCTGAGTCGGTAATTGGCAGTATGCGGGAAACCTTACGCAAATAGCCGTCATCCCGCGCCCTCGATTACCGTATCCGGAATTTCCCTCAACTGACCAGCCGCCGCGTAAATTTTCGAAACCCTCTTTCATTCCGTATTCTTTATTATTTCTTCTATTTTCTTGTTTCATTTTCATTTAAAAATAATATTCATTTTTCAGAGCTAGTGATTTTTTCGTTTGATGATTGCTAAGAATGGATTACGCGTATCGAGTGGTCCGCAGTGTTAAAACTTTTTACAACGCTATTAACCCGGCTACTCTATCAGGTATTATTAATTATTTTATTTATTTCATTGTTTTTATTTAACAATTTCATTTTTAAATTTATTTATTCAGGTGCTATTGATGTTATTGTCGTGGAACAGCCCGATGGCGAGTTTTTGTCCACTCCTTTCCACGTTCGCTTCGGAAAATATGGTGTCTTCAGTCACAGCGATAAAGTGAGTTTTATTTTTACTTTTTAATTATATTTATTTATTCAGTATGTCGATATGACGATCAACGGAGAAGAGATCGATGTGAAAATGAAGCTGGGTGACAGCGGTGTCGCCTACTTCGTGGAGGAGTGTGAAAATGACGACGATGTTCCCGAGCACATGATCACTTCTCCGCTTCCCGAGGCTGTCGGACATCACCCTCTTCCCGATACCGATGAGGTTTTTTCCCCAAATTTTTTGGTTTTATTCATCTTTTCTTCTAGGTTTTGACCGAGAGTGCCAAGAAATTGGAGGAAGGCAGGCAAAAACGCCCATCCATCAGTGAAACTACTGAGAAATACGCTGAGAAGACGCCTGTGAAGCCCACCACTGAGGAGTGCGTTATTTTTTTAACGATATAATTATCTATTCTGTTTAGACAGTCTTTGTCAGAACTGCAGCGCAAGCAGAACTGGCCGTTCTCGCTGTCGGTCTTCAGCAATCGTCGTAACCGATCGCTTCCCGATCTTAGGGCGCTCGAGAACAACGACAGCGGCCTCTATGACGACTTCCCGAAGGCTACGAGGGATGACACACCGGTTTCCAGGCCCAGGTATGTGGAATTACAATTTATTCTTATGCATTTCTGTTTTTAGGTCGACTCGCCGTCCTTTGCATCATTCTAAGTCCCAGGCATTTGACGATACGCTCAAGGCTGTTTCCAACGACGAAATTCTCAAAAAGTTGATGTCGAGGAAGGAGAGTGTTGCAAAAAGGAAACGAAGCATTCGAACCATCCCTATTAACATCAAGGCCGAGGTTGGTTGGCAGGAACATTTTATTTCAAGTCTTGCGTTTTCAGGAAAGTGACAGTGAGATGTCTGAAGCGTCGTCTTCTGTTTCTCCTTCGCCTTCTCTTCTCGACGCCCGTAATGATCAGATCGCAGATGGGGCTCTTTCGGATTCTGAGGTGGATCGCCACAGGAATACGCCTGAGCCGGTATTTTACATCATTGTCGCTTTTGCAACTGTGTTTCTTTAGCACGGAAGCGATGTTACTGACTGGAAATGGGGAGAGATGCCTGAAACTCGCGAGAATCAAGTCAAAGAGACCCCGAAGAAGCCCAGATCCTCTGGATGGAACTGGTTCCTCTGGCGTAATGCGAATGACACTTCTCCCACTCCTCAGTCGGCTATGATCACGGAAGAAGGCATCAGCCTCGATGAGCTGTTGGATAACCAAGATCCTAACAAGGTTGAGAAGTACCTGGGAAAGTCGGAAAGCATCAGGTATCACTATAATATGGATTAATCTAATTTGTCGTTTTTAGCATGAGCGTGGATAGTGGAAATGTGTCTGTTTCTCAGCCTGCTAGCCCCAGTGCGAGTGCTCCCAGTGACAATGAGTCTAACTTCCCGGATACGATCACACCTACCCAGGAGAACTCTGGCAGTCTTCTTGGAAGGGGACCCACCACTGCTAACCAGTTGGGTGTTTTATCGCCTTTGTTGCCTCGCCCTCGTCGACAGAAGAAAATCAGCACATCTTCTAATGACGAGATCTTGTGAGTTTTTACATATGTTATGTAGTTATTTGTTCTTTTTAGTGCGCTCAGTGAGGATGACTTGGAATCTGTTGAAGAAGAGGGTGGAATGTGCTACGTGAGATCGCTTAGACTGTCTTCTGAGAAGCTGAAGAGTCTGGGCCTCGTTCGCGGTGCTAACGAATGCCGTTTCAGTATCACTACCAAATTCCAGGTTTCATCACCCTTCCTTTTCCTGATAATTTTTCATTTTAGGGTACTTGCTGGTGCACGTGTAACATTTATCTCTACAAGTGGAATGAGCAGATTGTGATCTCCGACGTAGATGGTACTATCACAAAAAGCGATGTGCTCGGGCACGTGATTCCTGCCATTGGTGGATCATGGGCGCACAGTGGAGTGGCTGATCTCTACACCCGAATCAAGAATAACGGGTATGTAATCTTTTTAATAGATTTTGAATTTTTATTTTTAGGTACAAGATGGTTTATCTGTCATCTAGGGCCATTGGCCAGAGCCACACCACGAAGCAGTACTTGAAGAGCATTGCTCAGGATAGTAAGCAGCTTCCCGACGGACCTGTGTTGTTGTCACCCACTAGCGTCCTCCTGGCCTTCAGAAGGTTAGTGCAAAGGGTGGCTCGATGATTTTGAGGTTTGTTTCAGGGAGGTCATTGAGCGTCGCCCGGAGGAGTTCAAGATCGCTGCTTTGTCCGATTTGAAGAAGTTGTTCCCTGTGCACCAGCCCTTCTTTGCTGGATTTGGAAATCGCGAGACGGTAAGAATTCTTGGAAATTGCAGTTTAAGTCAAATTTTCAGGATGTCACTTCATACAAGGCTGTAGATATTCCCCCTGCGCGAATCCTCATCATCGATCCTTCTGGTCGTGTAAGGAGGTCTGACTCCATTGGCTACGTGAGCAGTTACATGTCGATGGCTACGGAGACTGTGGACTTCCTGTTCCCTCCTTTGGGCAGAAAGTGAGCTTTACTATTTTTCAATCATTTTATGTGTTTTTGTAGCATCGAAGAGTCGCAGGGTGAACTCCTGGGTCACAGCACCTTCACCCACTGGAAGAACGAGACGACATCGCCAGTGACGGATGATGATCTCCTCGCTTATGAGACCAAGCGCAAGGAGAAGAAGTGACCCTCCTAAGTATTCGTAGTTTTGTTTTGTTAACTCATACTTGTTCTGATTACGGTTATTGTAAGGGTTCCGCTCACAGAAATTCCAATTTGAGTGCTCGCGGCTTTGTTGGGACGCCTCAGCCTGTCTTTCGCCTTCTGCTCCTTATTATTTACCTTTTTAATTGGCAGGGCTTCTTTGATTGTACATTTGTATAGATGTGTCTTTAGTTAGTCTCCCATTAATCATACGTGTACTCCTCTTTAAGACTACCTTGTCCCGGTTTCTTGACTGCGGTTCTTTCCTCTGCCGATGTCATTTTTATCATTTCAGAGTTTTACTTAGATAGCTAGTTTTTAATAAAGTTTTATTATTTTCCTTTGAATCTTAGGAAACGACAAACAGAAGGAAGCCACACGGAAGCAGATGTTTCATAAAACCGAGATTTTGCCGGTTTTTCACATCTAAGGGAGAGTCTGAAAGCCGAACCACAACAACCCAGCAACATCCATACTTTCCTTCAACCATTCAGAAACAAAAAAGCTCAAATTACAAAACATTTATATTACAATGGTGACTAGAACACACATATCTGTTGAGCTTGTCTCGGTTCCTACACGGACTTCTTGCTTCCCCCTAAAACAAAAGAAATTTGACATAGGGAAAAGGGAAGAAGACACCGAGACAGACTCGCCAGCCAACAAAGAGTGAACATTCTAAGTGAATCTCATTCAGGTGAGGGGTACGCGATTTGTGAAAACAGTGGAGGAATGTGTTGAGAATTCATATTTTTTATTTAAATGTTTTAATTAAAAATTGGCTGTACGTTTGGAAAACCTTCTTTTCAGCAGAAAATGGGTTTTCAGTTTTGAAAATCCAAAATAACAATGGTGCAGAACATTGATTGGTATAAACAGTCAAAAATAAAATTTGAAGACTCCACACATTGCTACCCATGCTTTCCACAAACCGCGTCGTAAGCTCATTCGATCACATACTACAACAACAAAACTATCATTGCCCGTAATTAAAAATGGCGTCATGGGGCGAATTTTGGCATTCTAGACCCTATATCCTAGAACACATCGCACGAAACGCTCGGCGACGGTAACAACGCTTGGCTTGGGAGCCAATGCAGCCTCTTTGATTCGAAACGTTAATGGTTCGCCACGCGCGTGGAACACATCCGATCGCTCGATTCCAATTGAGGTTCCTCTTCGTACGACAACGAACTCCTGTTCTTCACCTGGATAAGTAAGGATAAGTAAAGTGGTGGGCAAAATTGCGTGTCTACCCCAAATGTTTCAAAGGATTTGTGCTTTCCTTCAATTTATATTAGTTTTGATTCGAAATGAATTTTATTCAGGTGATGGATACGCTATTTGTCATAACTTAAAGGGGAGTTTGCTTAGAATTGAAAGTGTAGGAATGGCTGGACGTGTTAGAAACCTCGCATTTCGCTAACACCAGCTTTTCAGAATTAAAAAAGTGAACATGTGGAACTTCTGTTTGAATAACTTTCTGCTAATTCAAGTACATTATAATAAGTGGTTTGGTTTCAGCTGGAGTTTCTGAAGTTTCTTTGGAATTAGACTGGAAGAAACAATTTTAAATTTATACTTTTCTTTAAATCATGGTTTTGAAGTTTTGCAAGGTAGCTTTCAAAAGATAACTGCATCGATGGTAGGAAAACAATTCTAACTAAGGCATAGTGGTGATGGATTTTGAGTTAAAAACAACGTTCTATAAGCAAAGTTTTTAGAAAACTTTTTTCCATACACTGAAACTGTTCCAAAAATGTGTGCTTCACGTTGTCTTTAAAAACTAAGGGCTTCATGAAGAACCATTGCCGCTAAGCGATGAAAAAAACTAACTAAAAAAAACTAAAAACTAAAAACTTGTTATCTTCGAAATTTTGCAATCTTTCAAAATGTGGTTACTAAGAGAATTGTGCCAATGGCGATCCTGCATAGAAATAAAAGTGTTCAAAAAACCACACTTTGGGGTAGAGACATAGGTTTTCCAGACTTTGATTGTTCACTAAATGTTGGGGGAGTCACGAAGGGACAAGGAAACGGTTTCAAACACTTACCTGTATCATCGTTTTTAACCAACAGCTGAACGGCTGAATCAACCGGCAGAGATGAGATTCGAGGGAAGCGGGTAGTTGTTCCCTGAGCAGGTTTCTCCGGCTGCTTGGCTGACTGAACCACAATAAGGTGAAAAAGTAAGAAAAAACTACCGTGGCAACAGCGGCAACAACAGCTGCCTTTTCCAGCTCCTCCAAGCGATGCTTCAAAGCTTCAATGGTCTAAACCCAAAACGTTCAACAACTAGGGAAACTTAAGTAAACCTTATTCGTTTCTTCTCGATAAGCGCCAAACTCTTCCTGTTTAACTGTGGCTTCGGTAGTCACTTGGGTATAGAAGTAATACCCAGCAAATACTCCTAGAGAGTAAGAGAAGAGTACCACTTGTTGAACGAAATCGGAAGCCTATAAAATTTGTATGGTGGAAAGAGAAAACAATCTTACCTGTTCGAGGGCGGCAGCCTCGGAAACCTGAACATTAGCGGTTGTGGTTTCACCCAGACCAAGTCTCTTCATACGAAGGCGGGTTGTTAGACGAACGATGGCTAAAATACAGTTTATTAATTTCGATATAATGCTTGAAACCCGAATATTTCAACCTCCAAAAATTGCTTTGCAGTTTCGCTCCCACTTTCGGGCGAGCCTAAATTAGTACCAAGATTGCGTATGTCAAGCCGACAAACCATATTTGAAAAACTACCAGTTTTAGGTTTTTTCTCATAAAAAATTGCATCAGCACCTTGATCAGTCTCATTTTTTTATTCTTATGTGAACTATACAGTCTACATTTTATTTAAAAACAGGGTGCCATTCTGTTGTCAACTTGTTTGCCTCTCTTCCGTTTTCTTTCGACTAAAAAGCTCCCGAACATTAATATCAGCTTACATGTTGTTTAAGCCAAATGTTCAGGGCAATTCCAGTGGGAAAACACACCCCAAAGGAAGTTTCTGATTCTCTACATCTCTTATCGTCATATGAAAAACATAAATTATGCCTTGGATATCCTATCTTAGGGCAATCATAGTACTTCTTGTGTTAAAAAGGAGTAAGACGGTTTCTTCGAGTATTACTTCCCTGAAGCCGCAGCTTACGGTCTCCACTATTCGCCGTTCCCCCGATCTGCTACGGGTGTCAGCGGCGGCGCACCCTGTACGCAACAAGGCTCGCAATGCACATCGAGGAAACTTGGCCAGATTTCGACACAGTACGCTTAGTTCATCATTTAAGCCAGAAAGGGCGGACGACCGTCATCTGCAATTGAAAAAAGCCACTTTGAGCTCCGAGTTCTGACTAATGAGTTACTTTAACATAAAAAATATATTTGGTCTACGTTGTGAGCTTAATACAATAGGACAACATCGTAAACCCCTCCTGTTTGTCCCATTAGTCCGACATCGTATAGTCATTTTTAGTTTTTAGTTGTTTTCGAACCGTAAAATTGTTAAAAACGAAAAGTGGTTACCTCGTCCAATAGGGATTAAAAGTTTCGTCCTAAAAACTGGATGATCCTTGCCGTACTTGATTACTGCATCCGCAACCGGTTTGGACACCTGATACAATGTGAAAAGAAACTATTTACAAATTACCTGCCTCGCGGCGATCATAAAAACTTGGATCATAGGAAACCCCATCCTTAATAAGGTTATGTAAAATAAAAACATAAAGGGCGTAGGTATTCCGAGACACAAAGTCGTTTTCTATTTATTACGCGGAACAAATGCTATGAAATTTATTACCCATAATCGAATAAATAAAAACAACAAGAAAATTCTGAAAATAAAGCAAGAGGCGTCAACCCAGAAAAAGGATCAGTTTAGATTGATCAACCCGCTAATCGGAGGGGAAACGGTTCTTCCAGATTCCGGTGGCATATCGGTACCAGATCATGACGACGTCACGACCCATCTGAAGCCAGGACCAAATAGGGGTCACTTTGGAACCGTCGATCTCTTCCCATCGGACAGACACCTAGATAGATTTTGCAACAAAACTTTGGAATGACATACCTCTCCCACGGCAAAACGACGCTTCTCGGCAAGGTACAGCAGTTCCACATCGAAGGCCCATCGTTCGATGTGGAGGATTGAGAACAACTGAAAAAGAACTGAATTAAGGAAGTTCTAACGGTTAGATCTGATCAGGGTTTCAATGTCTTTCTTCCCAAAGAAATTTGAATTTACCTTGTAAATGACACCCATGGTGGAGATCAACCAAAACCATTGATCGTTGTACTTACTATTTCTTACAGTATCACTTTTCATCGAACTCAGTAGTGATACAAAAAAGTCAGACCCGTTGTTTGTGACCAAAGTACTCGAGTTCAAACTACAACGAAATTAAGGTAACCGCAGTTCGAATAGCAGTTTAGATCAAACCGAAGTGTCGGCTTTCTGGAGACGTTTTACGTGTCTTTCTGGAGACCCCATGATGTATTTTACCCATCAGTCACCTACAGGTGCGCGATGAGGCCGCCGAGGTTCTTCTCGACAGGAGGTTGCCCTTGTTTCTTTATAACGACTTAAAACTGCCTTGGTTATTTTCTAGAGGCTGCACGTTGCCAATGAGAGCTACCGCAGTCTGTTACGGTTAATTTACATAGATTATATCTCAGGCTACCGCGGTCCATTCAGAAAGACATGAGGCCGCCCTGGTTTTTATCGAGTTACCTAAGGCTTCCCAGGAACCTTTTAAGCAACTTGAGGGTGATCCAGCAATATATAGCAATGAATGGCTTTCCTGGCTCTTTTATGACCTGAGGATTCTAAGGTTGTCCTACGATTTAACTTTTCCCTGGCTCTCTTAGAGCGACCGGAGCCAAACAAAAAATTGATATAAAACTAGGAAAGTCAAGACTAGAGAACCAACCTCGGCGGCGGCCGAACGTGTAAACAACTTGAAACCACACTGCGTGTCGCGGACTCCTCTGACTGCAAAGATGTACACCAGCAGATGGAATCCGTGCATGAGAATGGTACGGGCAATGGAACGATGAGCCTTAGACTCTTCCTCCAAATGAGACCTAAACTAACTTTAAGAAAAAGAACAAAGGTCTAAGTACCTTGACCCAACCACAACTCCAGGAAAAGTGGCATCAACAGCTCCAGACATTCGGATCATTTCTTGTTCAAGGTTACGGTAGTCTTCGAATTCCGTGGCTCCATCGGCATCGGCGAAGAGGATGTAGGTTCCACGGGCGCACATAACAGCGCTGCGGACGGCTCCTCCTAACAATTAAAGTAAGAATATGAAGATTTGGTGGTTTACCCTTTCCAAAGTTCTGCTCCAGACGGAGGACAGCGACATTTCCTTCCATTTCTCTTCCGATACCTTCAGCCACGGCGCAAGTTTCATCTGTGCTGCCATCGTCAGCAATGATGATCTAAAAAGGGAAAGTTTAAAAAAAACAGAAAAGACTACCTCATAGGTCCAGGCTCCTTTCTCTTTAGCTTCCCTTTCCTTACAGTACTTGATGCATTGTTTCAGCATGGAGGGAAGACGGGCCTAAACAAACAACAGTTTAAGAAATGGCCAGGAAACTGGTCTTTATGGGAACATACGGTCCTGTTATGCCTAACTCCTCGTGGCTAAGCCCGGTAACTGGCTTTTTGCGAAGCCGACTATGTTGTCTGGGTTTCTTCCCAAAATAAGCCTCTTTTACAGGCGCCTGGGGTCACAATACCCGTTCTAACTTAGTTCTTGTACCTTTCAGTTTTCTTACAATTCCGGCTACTGTATCTTCAGAAAGAGATTTAGCGTAAACGCAGTGCATGTTATTCGTAAAAATGACCTTGACAGTAATGATGGCCTTCTTAAAATGGCGCAATGTAATTAAAAATTGAATTGCTTTTGTTTTATATTTAAATACAGATTTTTTAAACTAAAAATAGGCTGATATCTTACCTCCTCGTTCATGCAAGGAACAATGATTGATAGTGAAACTTCTGGGGGTGTAAACAACGGACGGCTTTTGAATTCGCCAGTGATTAGGCATTTCTTTCTGAAAATAAAATCAAATTGTTTAAAAAAAATGTTTTGCTACTCACTCGACCTCAGAGCAAAGATAGGCAATGTTCTGATTGCGCATCAGGAATTTCCTACTCCTTGGAGCGACGTAGAAAATTAGAGAAGTACTGAATTTGAAAGGATTTAAAAAAAAGTTTTGAAAACTTACATATGAAGGACGACTGTGGCGGCGAAGATCGCCAGTGTGAAGAGAATCGTCCAGGTTGACCACTCCAAGCCGAAAAACGCCATTGTTTTCTATAAAATTTATTTATAAAATATTTTCCAATGAAAAGGAAAGAAAAAGTCTTATTTTAGAATTATAATTCGTATTTCAAAAATTTTTTAGTTTGTTTATGCAAAAGCTATTTGTATATAATCGTGAGGAATAAAAAAACTATATTAAAAATTGTGTGTTGATTTCTTTGAAAAACTCCTGATTTTTTGAAAATAACAAATTAAAATTGAGATTTTTTTTATTTTAAGTTTTTTTTGTAATTAGGAATAAAATTGGATTATCATTTAAATTCAGAAGAATATCAGGTTCCAACGAATAAATAAACTACAGGCGGCTGTAAAAGAAAGCTGTCGTCAGCGTCGAGCACATTGTTCCCTACGTACCGGCTTTTATTGCACACGCCGCCGCATTACGGTAGACATTTCAAGAGATTGAAACGAAATTATCGGTTGCTTCATTTACTGTTTACACAAAATATTATAAGGAAAATTTATATTTTTCAAAACTTAAAAAATCCGACTAATCCACTAAAAATTAACTTGGACACTTGAAAAATTATGGTTAACGATAAAAAAAACAAAAAAAGAATTCGTTTGTTTTCGGGTTACTGTAGCGAGAATGCGCGCTCCAATAAAACTCAAGATCCTTTAAAAATGTGGCCGATAGAAGGAAACCAAATGAACGGAGAGGCACCTATTCAGCAGAAACAAATTTGTCCAAACTCGAAAATTTTGGTTTCTTTTAACTTGTATTCGGTATAGAATGCAAAAATATGGCATATTTTGGTTATGGATGATCAGAAAAATGTTTTATTGCCTTTTCAAAAATATATTTTAAGATATATTTATAACAATAAAATCTTACTGTTTGAGGTTTGGGTTGCATCACTAGATACGGAGGGTGTCAAAACTACGCAGCTGGATCACTTGTCGTACGATGTATTTTCTGCTTGCAAATAAACGAAATGGCGGTTACAAGTATCGGAATCCCTGCCGACAACAATTTTCAGTGACTCTTCTCAGCCAGTTTGAAAAGGAACGAAAATGCTTGCCCGGTTTTGACACACACACGTACACACGCACAAACACGCAAACACACACTCGCACACGTAAACTTGTACACACACATACACAATTCATTCAGATGCACACACACGCACCCCCACATTCACTCACATACACACACGACCAAAGCCATCAGATCAAAGTTATGATGAAACTAAGCGTATATCGTATAAGCACAATTGATCTCTCTTGAGTGAATCTAGTTTGTTTTTTTTCTGCAAAATACACCGAAACATCTCCTAAAACTGTATTTGACAAAGCTAAATCCACCTGATTGACTTGCACTAACCTTAAACTTAACCTTGACCTTAAATGGAACAGATAAAGTGTAGCCGAGGTTAGGGAAGGTATGGCCAGGACTGGAATGACGTGTTTTGTTAAAACCATTGCCTTATGGTTATTCATTTTGAATTGTACTAAAAGTCGATATGTTTGCGGAAGAACTCCATTTAAGGTTTTAGTGGTCAAATGGTTAATAGGTCGGCCTTGTAACTTAATGTACCCAAGTTCGACCTCCTCGACTCAAAACGTTTAGCAGAACTATTTCACACCTTATATATCATAGCTAAATGCTTTTCGAAAGCACAATTAATGAAGCCGTAGATGTCACGGTCGTGAATCCGTCAGGGCCAGCCCTTACTCACCGTACAGAATCATACAATCAACAAACCAATGTTTTCTTGTCAGTTTTACTTGCAATACCTAGTTTTCAGACCATTTTTCTCGTTTTCTGCACTCAAACTTCCAGAAAACTTTGATAATCATGTGTTCCAGCACTTATAGATACTCCGAACACGGAATGTTTATCGAGTAAATTACTGCGAGGAAGTGTTCCTATTCAATGTGTTTGCTAATAACAAATTCTGAGCGCATCCGCACGAGGGATAGTTTATATCCCCACGTTCTTGCTTACGTATGAATCCTGGGCCCAAAATATTTCAAAGGTCCCCCGATTTTAAGCGCTCGTTTTTCGGCCTATGCGTCAGCACTATATCTCGTGACTACCGCTGGTTCCTCTGTTGTTTGCGCGATGTCTCCGTGTTTGCGCGATGTCCCCGGGGATGAGTGAAGATGAACCGATAGACGATGATGACCGCAGAAAGACTAGCTGTTTTTGACGAGACGAGAGTGCACATGTACACATAGCTGTCAATTGGCCGTTCTGGGTTCAAGGTGAATGAATTTAAAGCAACCGTCAGGGACCGTTTATTACTTTATCTAATACCAAAGAGTTCAAAAAGTTATTATTATTATTATTATTTATATAACACTTTGGAGTTAAAATATTGCGTTTCGGAAAAATCTGTATATGCAATGCACATTTCGTCTATTGTAAGGTACCTGTAGATAACCAACATTGTTCACGCGCTTGTCCAATCCAACTTTCCATCGACACTGTCGAATTAGCAATGTTCCCGCCACAAAAGACGCAGAATACTCTGGTTGCCTGACATGGCAGCGCCACCAGTTTCACACCCGTTCGAGATCGGCGGCTGCGGCAAGGGCAGTTCGGGCGCATACATCAATGAGCACCATAAGCAAACACTAGTCAAAAAGTGGTCCATTACGGTTCCTTTAGTAAATTAGGTCTCATAACTTAAAGCAGTACCTCTATTTACAAACCCAAATTTTTTGACAAATGTGTTGTCCACTCCGTTCGCGGTCCATAGCATCCGTGATTAACACAATTGAAAATATTTGAAAATGTCACTTTTTTAACAATTAGAGTTCAAAAGGCAACGCCAACTTGTTATTATTGATCGATTAAGTATTATTTGTGTGCATAACACAGTTTCAGTGAAAAATGTTGTATAACAAAATGACGATAATACACACGTTTCACTCAAAAAGTTCCAAAGATTGTGTTTTCAATGAAACAATACTTTTGGGACATTAAAATGCCATTCCAGATCTTTTATGGCCCTGCTTTTTCTGAACAGTCTTAGAAAACGTGCACATCTCCAGCTGAAATATTTGTTTGTCGTTCTTCTATTCAAAAACAGGCAAAACCATTTTCCCAAAACGATCAGACATAACAGTTTAGCTTAGCAATCAAGTAATTCTTCCTTCCATCTTTAATGCCTACAAATTTTCTTTTGTACCAAATCAGCCGACCACTACAAATTGCTAGCAAAACATCCTGGCTCTCCAACTTTCCAGTTTTTATTGTTTATTCTTTTAGCGAAACAAGGCTTTTAGAAGTTAGGAACACAAACAAACAACATGTTTACTCAGACCATTGATGAATATTCTGGCCTTTCGCATTCAGTTGACTTTCGGGTTTCAAACAAACACCTAAGCTTTTTAAATCCGTTTTGAAGACAATGTTTAGTTTTGTGAATTTTTATATATCAGTTCTGAAGTAGAAAATTTGTTTCTTTTGTGTTCTGAATCGGTTCCTTTTCAAATTAGACATCCTCAACCCTCGGCTTCTGATTGTTTTGTTTCTTTCCTTCATGACAAGTTTCAGTTTCTAGAATTGTCAATATAGTATGTTCAGTTTTTAGAATTGTCAATAAGATTGTGCGTCTCTGGTTGAAGAAGAACTTGAGAAAACCCGCAAGTTTTTTTACTTTTGACACAAAATAAAAACTTGGCGTTAAGGGACTGTAAGAGACTTTTGTTGACTTCATCTAATACTAAAAGCTTCAAAAAAAAATCAAACTGTTTAAGGTTTACTAACGTCTTTTTTGGAAATTTTTGCGTATGAAAAAAGACTATTTCACCATTCCAGGCGATAGGCTACTGTGGATAACCGGCATTTTGACGAACTAGGTGCCCTACACTTACGCATCAACGTTTCGTTCATTATTCTCTAATTTACCATTCCCGCCTGTAAAGAAGAAGTAAACTATGTTTGCCTTGCGTGGAAGTAACTCGCACCCGTAAGATATCGGCGATCGAGCGCTACAGTAATATCGGTAAAGATGTCCCTGCCAGTTACTTTCACGAAAAACAAGAAAGTACTGTAAACGTGCTTTTTGTGGTTTTGGAAAATTTTCACAAACATTTCTAGATTTGTCAAAAAAAAGAAAGGGAAACATCAAAGGTTCAGATCCTCAAGGAATGTTTTGTGCCCTTATAAAAATTGACGTTGTTTAAAAAATCTATATTATTTTACAAACATTTATAAAGAGTACAAAAAGTTCTCTCCACGGTCCGAACCCTCGATATTTATCCAATAAGCAGGACAGTCCGACCAGCCCTGGTAGCTGAGAATTCTTCGGCCGTCCCTCAGTGGTCTCTGCACCTCATGTTTTTGATAAAGTCCAGTTTACAGTTGTAGAGCAGTGGAAAAGAATCATATAACACATCAAGAACATCAGGGAGTGTTGTGTCAAGTGTATGGTTTATTCACTTTCTCACATGCATCATTGTTGTCGCTGAATTTGATAGAGTGCGAAGGAGGAATGTCTCAGAAACAGGGCTCTGAATTCTGTCCTTCTAGTGTAAACCACTCAGTTATCTCTGCCTCCCATGTAATCCCATTTGATCGCCCTGCGCAAAGTCGTTGACCACCCGACGCCAACTGCCCCTCTGGGATTCCTCAAGGTGTCGGCCATTTGTCGTGCCCCACGCGGTGCCAAAAAAGTGGTTTCGTTGTCGATGGCGCGCCGAAAATGCATATTTCGCTTTCGCTGACTACAACGGGCCTGAGGAGCCGTTCGCGCTTGGGCACTGCCCAAATCGCGTCACACTGATTCGCGTCGTCATTCTAACACTGTTAGAGAAGATGTCGCCGTTCGTGCGCCGCATTCAGACTTCTTCTGGGAATTCGGTGACGTCCTTCACGATGTTTGATAGCTAATGCAACGTCTGATCTGATTATCATGGGGGTGGTCCTAACAGGTGGCATGCCATCCTTATAAGTTCATGCATTGCGAGAACTTCACTTGTACTTCTCTAGCCATCTGTGATATTTGAGACCCTTTGGTTAAACAATGAAACTTATCTGTCAACAGAAGATGACCAAATCTGTTTTTTTGTAACTGTAATTGAAAATGTGACAACTTTAACTAAATTTCTATTGTTCAATCAAACCGTGAAACTACATTCTAGTTACAAGACTTTTTTTTTTGAAAAACTGTTTTTTAAACGAAAAAGTGTTTTTTTTGTTTAATTTGTTGCCTGTGTCAAATTTTCTTTTGTTTTATATTTAATTTTAATTAAAACAAAAATAGTCAATATAAATGGCCAAATTGTGCAAAATAGTCTAACAGATAAGTTTTGTCAAAATTTCAGTTTGAAAGATTTCGGCAGTTTCGTTGAAATCAAAATTTTGAAATAGTATCGAGTGTAGTTTTCCTTTTGGCTACAAGTATTGTTTTGAATCTTGTTTAAGAAATTACCCTTTCCAGCTTTCACTGTACTTATGAATTAATTTCACCATCAGGGACATTTTATGACATTATGTAAAATTAAAGATCTTTGAAAGTTATACAAGAAATTATATTAAAGTTTGTAGTTTTAATGCGTCGTTTTTAAGAAATCTGCATACGAAATGCCTTTTTTGGCCATTCCAGGCGAAGGCATTTGTGGATAATCATCGGTTTATTGAGTTTTCGATAGTCACTTTCGAATTTTCAATGTTTCCGCCTGAAAAGACGCAGAAAACTCTGGTTGTCTGACACAGTTTCACACCCGTACAAGATCGGAAGCCATGGCAAGGCTAGTGCGCCCAAGTTGAAAAGAGGTCCCTGATGGCTGTTTGGTTGTTTAAAAACTGTAACCCTCTCTTCTCATTTTCTTGCACTCTAGGGCTGTTGAGACTCTATTTATTCATTCAGCATTGCAACCAACGCAGGTTCATTACTAAATTATACACATTTTCTATTTTAGAGATGCTCCTGTGCAGATGTAGACTTCCCACAGCACAAGTCAGAAAAAGGTTGTCTGTAGAAACTTTACTTTAAAAAATTAATATTGGGTTCTATGATTTTCAAGTTTTTAAAATTGGGTTCTATTATTTTCAACTTGTTTCCGAAAGTATCCACCCACTGGGGTTAAATCCACCAGTACAATGCCCTCCTTCAACTTTTGTTTTGAAAGCAGTATGATGATATCCACAAGGGAAAATTGTACTTTTATATGACCCCTATTTTAAATTTATCGGGCCTGAAGTCGATTCCAAATTTCAAATCAACAGTTGTGGTCACCAATTTTTGGCGTTTCAATCGTGTGTTCTTTAGAAAGCCGTTTTCTTCCTTGTCTACCCGTCGTTCCACGCTCTTGCAAATAACAATTTTGAAAAAGGGAATGTTCCGTTTGTCATAACAAACATAGCTTTTAACTAAAGTACGAACACATCCCGGGAGAGATAACGAGCTTTGCTCGTGTACTTGAAAAGGTCATAAGAACTTTTTGGTTGTAGATGTCTATAATTGCAAATCGTTGATAAAGCATTACGTACTTGTTTTGCTTGTGTGTGTCTCTACCATTGTTTTCAAGACTGAATGCTGTATATGAAAAAGGATAACTAGGCATCTTTCTCATGTAAAATTGGCTTCCGGTCTGCAACCCTTTGGTGTGAAAGGAAACGAATTGTAAATTTTACTTATTTCCAATGGGAAATTGGCCAATGGTGGTCATTTGGACCATTTTGTAGTTTGTGTGCGATCAGTGGAGCCGCCTAATAGATGCAGCGTGTCTCAGCGGGTTGTTGGCTTTTCCTCAAAATGTGTGTGTGTGTGTTTGTTTGTTTGTGTGTGTCGCGTACGCATGTGTGTGTGTGCGTGTGTATATGTGTCTGCATTAAAACGTGAATAAGTTTGCTAAACTGATGTTTCTACCATACTCATGCGATAGCTCTAGTAAATAAAACTGTAAAAACAATCCAAACCCGCTTGGTGCGCTTACCGATTTCCTATGGGTTTGGGTGGTTTTGTGTTTTTTCTCTCTTGCGGCCGCCCCCGCAAATGCCGTGATTGTCACTTGCATACCACAGTGGATAAATAAAGGTTTCTTTATATACAAAAGCTAAAAAACTTTTCACTTCTGTCTTTTGTTCCTTCGGTTTTCAATTATAGTCTGTAGGTTAAAAAGCTCTTAGTACTCTCTTTTAAAAGAACTGTGAAAAAGAAAGTTCATTTGATTCCATTGGGTATCCATAACAAAATCATCATGACTTAGACACAATAGTTCTTCCAGGAACAAGACGCTTTTCATGTCGAATGATGTGGGTTGTTCTTTAAGAATAAAAAATTAAGGTCCTTTTTGTTATCGAAGTAACAAAGACGTCTGTAGATGTTTCAGGAATAGCGAATGTTTTTAGGAACCGAAGTGAATAGCTCTAAAAACAAGGTCGAAACTCAAAGACGAGGTGATTCTGCAATTTTTAGCAAGATGTAGCCAGAACTTCCATTTTTACTATCTTTTCAAGGTTTCATTTCTAAGATTACCAATTGAACAGACTGACCTTAGCGGTTCTTCTATGCTAAGCCTTAATTTGCAATGTCTGATGGGACTGCCTTCTTGGGTTACTCGTTAAAAGGGCAGCCAACGTCACCTATTTCTTATGAATTCTTCTGAAGACACATGATCAAACTTTAAGCGCTATCTTAATTTAGGCATAGTTTCTAAGAAAAGCCTTAAGAAATGCCTTAATTGTCCCTGATAATCTGAAATATCACAGAGGCATCCCCACTCGTTGTTTGAATTCTCCCGCCCAAGTTCTATTTTAGGAGACGCTTCCTTGGGGAGTATATTGTTGTGCGGTGAGCGGATAACGTCACAGGACCACTCCAAAATGGGCGTTTCGCATATCAGCGCCGCCTCCGATTTCTACACTCCTGGTCCCTTCTTCTCAAATTTCTCCACCCTACGCTGTCCTAATAGGACGCCATTCTCGCCTTTCTACTATTTAGCATCTGGTTTCCATAGGATTTCCTGGTCCCCGAAAAAACCGAAATACAAAAAAATCCCTAGCTGACATGCGCTATTTCGAGGGTTCGGATTCTCTATTTTTGCGAAAATTGGAAATCCGAAAGGAACATTCAGATACCTCTTTTCCACTTGTATTTGGCACAGGAGATCCATACTGTATGCGGTGGAACTACCCTTGCCGCCTATTTCGTACGGGTGTAAAACTCACGGTGTTACCATGTCAACCAACCTGCATTTTCTGCGTCTTTTCAGGCTACAACATTGCATGTTTGAAAGTGACCACCAAAAGTAAATAAATCGATGGAGTGGATGGTCCCGTAATTCGCTAAAATGCCGGTTGTCCATAGGAATTGAGTTTTTCCTGTTAATCAGAGAAAAATAAATCCGCAGGTATTTTGCCATAAAATTTGTTTTTCTTTTAATAATGTCGTATTAATAAGTGACAAAGTGTAACTTCTTTGGTATCCTTCTTTTCCATACAATATTTCAAGTTCAATAATCATGATCAATCATTAACTCTAACCTCTTTGATCACCGGAGACTCGAAATAAAGAACTCTTGCAAGTCCCACATCAATTAACTGTGAATCAAACGTATATCCCTGGATGATGTGTTCCTGTTCAAATTGGTTTCTGAACGTTGTCTCACAATTTAAATTATTTGCGTTTCCAATCTAAAGGAACAGTGTATCAACCGGTAATTGCTACTAATGCATTTAGGGAAATTTATATCTAATTTAAAACACTAAAAACATGGACGTAGGATTTATAGATGTTCATTTTCACATATTTCGTAATTTTCTCAACGTTTACTTGAACGTAAAATTGAAATATATCATAAGGAAATGACATTGGATGAAATTGTTGTACAGATGGTCGGGTTCTCATGAACCTTTTTATTTCTGAAAATTGCAATTTACTTAGGGCAAATTTTTGCTGATCTCCTTCTGCAGACCTTTTGTGATTTATTTGCAACGCGTAGAAGTCTGTCCTAGAAGAGCTACACGACGCGTCGCTGATTCGATTCTTCTTCAACAATGTCCGTTCGCCAGTGACGCGGAGGCGAATTTTGAATTTGCGCACTCGATAATGAGTTCAGTTCTGACGGATGAACGCAATTTCGTTTTTGCAGCAAGAGATCAAAGGATGAGCAGCCTTTCCTTGTTCCCTTCCCATGTGACCAGATCTTTGTTCCTCTGATCCTTTGTCCCATAATGAACTAAATGAATTACAATATAAGACCAAAATTGATCAATAATCTCTTGATGTTCATTTTTAAATTTCTTATAAACGCCATCTGATGGTGAGATTTTCGGAAAGAAAAGTTGAGTTTTGAAGTATCCTTGGTCTTTGTGTCTAAATGTAATTTCTGCTTCCAAAGATTTGGTTTTCATGATGGCTTAGTTTTTTTTTTTTTCTGGCTCAGTTTTTGAAATTTGTCAATTCTATTTCAGTTTTTTTCAAAAGGCAGAGAACTTCCAGTCGAGCGTATTAAAAAAACAAGAAACTATTGTAAAAATAAAAGTATGTATGAAATTTATTGGACGATTCAAGTTACACAAGCAAAAGTTGAGAAGAACTTTTATAAATCATCCACATACACTTTAATGATCAGAGATGAAACATTACCCGCCTTTATAGGGTTTGTATTAGTTTGCATTGTAACATTTATATTTAAGAAAGCTTTGAGATAATATACCTAGACCTTCCATTCATTTCAAATAATAATTTTATGAAAGAATACAACGAACACCAATCCACCGTCACGTTTTTCTCGCGCGGGTATTTAATTTCGACCTCAAAAACTCGGGGCTGAAACTTCTTAGAATGATTGTTTTCAACCCAAATAATACAGAAATTCACCTTGTTTTGTCTGTTCTTCCCTTAAGGTCCTTAAGGAGGCCTTAAGGCCTAAACTCGTCTATTCGTATTCTGCGCGTAATTGCCGTTAAAATGGTCGCCATTATTAGAAAGTTGCACTATTAAAAATGGCAGTTAGAGGTTCAGTCAGCTGTGGCCGACCCTCAAACTTCACAGCCATTACAAAATTCAAATGATTTCTTTACATCTTATGGTATGACAGACATTTCAATGTCCAAATCACCTATCGCTACTTCCATTTCGACCCACGTGAAAGTTAGTCCCCTGCGCAAGGCCGGCTTCTTTACGCATGCGCAAGTTAAATTTCAGAGTTGGAACTTCCTGATTTTTGGAAGAATTTTAAAAGAGAGCGTCGGGAAAGGACAACCCAGTTCATTTATTCCGGTGCCTTATATCCCATAAAAGTAGATAGCTATGTGAAACGACCCAAACATGTAACAAATACATGTGTGACGTTTGAAACATACTATCACATAACGCCACCTTAATGTTTTGGAATATGTGCATCGCAATTTTTGTAAGACTTTACTGCGGCCGGTATAGAAATTGCTCAATTTTCCCGTGATTTCAAGACCGATCTGTTGCCTTCAGTTGCCAAAAGCTGGGTGTTCTTTTTTAAACATTTGTAAAGCAAAACCTCAATGGTTTCTTTAAAGTGATGTTGTTATTCGATTCTCGTAGATCAGCCTCTAATTATTCCTGGAAAAGACAATCGTTTAAAATTTCAAAAGAATGTTATTAGCGCTTCCTTTTCAAAACGGGCACAATAAGGCATTGAACTAGCGTTTTGTTGCTGTAAATGGTGCCTTAGCACTAGAAAACACGAAAGACCACTCTTTTGGTTTTGTCAAATTTGTACTCGCCCTCTTAGAAATCGCAGTTCTTTTTTTGGCTTGAGTCGTACCTCGGAGAAGATTGCATTTTGTCCTATTTTCCTAGTTTCTACTTTCACGTCAGACTTTCCAAAAATTAGCGATTTTCTTCAAAGAGCTATAGTTTGAAGTTCCACTCTTTCGGAATTTTAAATTATCACATTTACAAAACGAATTTACATAGGAAAGCAACCTTGATTACTTTTAAGTGACAATTAAGTGGTTTTTAATGTCTTAAACTTTACGTTCCCCCTTGAAAAGACGCAGAAAACTCTGACTCGGTGTGGCGCCGCTCTGTTCACACCCGTACGAGATCGGTGGCGTCGCCAAGGGTTGTCCCACAGTAATGAGCACCATAGGCAAATACAAGCTCCAAAGCAGTTTCTTACAGTTTCTTTAAACGCTCCCGGAAAGATGTTTAAATTTGAAACTCATCTGTACATTCTGTTTTGGTTGTCAAAAGGGTAGCTTATTACTGTTTTTGTTATTTTCCAGACATATCAACTATTTTCCAAGCCCATTGAACCGGGAAGGACAAGAAGAAACACATTTTTCTCGCCAGACTCTTCCATTGTGTGTTGCCGGACAAGGACTTGGGTTCTGTTTACGAGAACCCGCGTGGTGTTGCTAAATCTGCCGCTTTGTCTCCCGCCGAAACGCATCTTCTTGATGGTGTCTAGATGTCTCCCCTGACTATGTTTTTCCTTCTTTCCCTAGCAACGAGGAAGAGAGAAGAGAAGAGAACGTCATCTTTTTAGGTGACCTCGAATCAAGCGAAACTCGATTTCAGGCAAGGGACGGCCGTTAGAATAGTGTTTGTATCGACGAAGGTCCTCGTCCTTAACGGATAGCACATTGATGCTTTTCTCGTTCTCACTTTCTTGGCTCCTCAATAATTTTTGTCCCTTGAAACCATAACAAATTCAATTATTTCAAAAAGAGCTTGAAATTTTCGTCATTTCTCCTTTCACATACATTTTTTGGTCTTATTGACCTCTTTGAAAAAAAAAACTAATTATGATGAACTGAAAGAAACCCGCGTGGGACATCTTTTAAGTCCAGTTTAAGCTATTTTTTTGGGGTTTCACTGATCAAAAAATTTGTATATAAGCTCTTTTCAGAGCGAAAATTTCAGTATTTCTTTTCGAATTTTAAAAAAATCACCATTGAAACGAAATAACTGCAAAATTGATAGTTTGAAAATTTCAGCTTAAAAAAGCAACAAAAAACACACAACAGATTGAATATTTTTCTGCTTCAAGAAAGTTCTCTAACATTCTAGATTTTTTCTCAAAAAATAAAATAAAAAGAGTTTACAAACTTTTAAAAAAACTTAACTTACAATCTTATTATATTTTACACAATTTTTCACTTCATGTTTTCATGCTGAGCTTTTTAATCTATGAAAGTATCTCTAAGAATATAGATAAAACTGTCTTAAACCTGCAAAACACCAAACATAAATCTCTGTTTTTCGGATGATCTCATTTTCTGCTCATCGGTCTCATCTGCTGATCTTATCGTACACCGCGATCCCACATCTGAAACATTTTCGGTTTCAGTAATGATGACATTGAATGATTGCCCTGGCGCAGCACCTATTTATCATGTAAATTTCTCACTCCCACTCCCTGGGGATAATTGTCTATTCGGGGTTTTCCAGGGAGGATTGAAAAATTAAGTAGCGCTAATGTCTAAGGTGAATTCAGAGTTGCTCTTTTGGTTTGTATGGCAAGGATTTTTGGACGTGGTTAGTCCTAAATTTCCTTCTTTATCATTTGTTTCGTTTTCTCGTTTTGTATATAGTTCTTTTTTCTCTCAAGCACACGGACGAACCTAACACGTACAAACGGCACACACACACACACACACACACCACACACACACACACAAACACACGTGCTCATACGATCACACATACATACACATACACACACAACCAACACACAGCGCACAAACACACACACACGCCCAAAAGGCCGCACCCACGTACACGTACACGCACATCACAAACACACGTTTGCATACACGCTCACACTCACAGCAGGCACACAACAGAATACAATGCACATACACACATGCACACACAAGCACACGCGCGTTTCTTCGCACACACACACATCATCACAAAAAAATTTATTTGCTTGCAGGTGTGTTAAATGAAACAGTTGTAACATCTTGCTTTGCTTTAGAAAAAAACGTGATCTTTGTATAAAATAACATTTAGAAAGTTATTATTGTTTGAGCAAACTACCAAGACAGATATTTGTGTTTTGATCTCCGGAGTGTTCGTTTTCGTGAGCAAAACACAAAGCACAAAGTGTTTTTGTATGGACAATTTTTTCAAAGTCAGTTTGTTGAAGTTAGCATGTTGTACCAGTACACCTTCCATAAGACGCCAAAGGTACGTGGGTGCTTATTTGCTCTTTTTGACATAACTATTTTTAGAAAGAAACATATGAATATTCATTTAACGTTTTCAAGAACTTTGGCGCACTAAACTCTGAAGAAACCTATAAATAGCCATTTTTTCAATTCAATGAACACTGACTATCGATGTTAACCCTGGAAAACTCCTTTTATTCACAGTTTGAATTTAAACGTTGAACTTGGCCCTAGTATTCCGTCATAGCTCAATTTGGCTGAAAGGAATTCTTAGCTCAAAGCCTATAGAAAACAAACTTATGCGTGTACTTCTATTCTCATTCCCGTTTTAGTGCTTATCCTGCTGCTTTGCCTTCAAGAATTACATTTGAGGTTTGCGCCAAATTGAGTTTCAGATCAAAAACACTTGATTCTGTCACGGGATGCTGAAATTCCTAGAACATCCAACTTCAAAGTTCACAATTTCAAGACCACGTTTGTTTTCTTCGTCCGTTCTCATTCTCTCCTCTAAGGAGACAAAAGATATTTGCGGATTCGGTCTGTGCACTACATCTCCATTGAATATTCCTGTTGTCTCCAAGGAAAACAGATTTGTTTTTGTCAGTTGCAAGATTAGGGTCGGCTTTAAGTGAGTTTGACCAATGTCACAAGACACGCGTCATTGTTGTGTCTGGGTTTGTTTTCAAGATCTCACGCGAGGGCGTGTCTTTAAATCTTTGAAAACCGCTTTCGAACTTCAATCCTTTGATTTGTTTGAAAACTTTAGCGACATACTCTTTAAGTTTTCGGCCAAGAGCATTCATTGTTTGTGATTTCAGATGCCTTACATTTGCAAAATCCTTGCAAACGCAGAAATGAAATAGGCGATCTCTGAAAGTTTGGGATCAAAACATAAACCAGTCTTTTTTCATTGCGAGAATTTATATAAGCAGGCTAAATGAAGGCTGAACAATTTTGTTTTGAGATTGCATCCAGCCTAATTTGGTTTACAAGTTTTGTTATGATTTCTGTATCTTTCTTTCATTTAAGTTATGTCTGATCATAATTATTTGCAAGTATTCATTAAAGATCTGATCTCAAGATTGATGAATGTATTCTAGTGAATTATGCAAAACTTTGAAAAGCTAGAATATTCCTTGAACAGTTAAAGTAGTTTTTAAGGAGCTACTTCTTTAAAAATTAAGGTAGCAGATCATATGCAGCTAAGGTAATTCTTAAAGAATTAAGGTAGTTCCTATAAAGAAGTTAAGGTCTTTTTTGAACTGTAGCTCCTGGGATCAAATTCATAACTTTAAAAGTTAAGGTAGTTGTTTTTTGACCAAATTATTTTGAGAGTAGGGCACTCTTTCTCATGCTGATTCGAATTTTGGTTTTTGTATGTTAAAAAAGAGGTCGACGTGATTTTTTTTAGCTTTTTTACTTACTTTTTTAAAGTTTAATTTGGAAGCAGTTCAAGGAAAAATAATTTTGATTTTAGTTTTTATAATTTGTTTCGACTTTTTTCTGTAGCCACGCGGTCTTGGCTCAGCTCGAACCTTTCAAGAAACCGATTAAAAATAGTTAGCAAGCCCAGTCCATCGTTGATCAGCAAGCCTATAAGATAATTCTAGTTCTTAGAAAACTACGTCAATTTTGTAATACTAACGCCCTCCTACCAGACTTGCATAATCCGATTTCCCTTCTTGGCTTCTACGTGCAAATCGAGGGCCACGAATAGCCGTCCATCAAAAGTGTTCGCTTTTTCGCTGCTTGGGCCATTGCTCTTAAGGGCGAACTTGCAAACCACCGAGCTCAACGTCTGCCTAAATCTCTACAATTTGACTTTTTGAATTTTCTATTGTTTCTCAAAATCTATTGTCTCAAACTTTGTTTGGTCAATGAATCTTGCAAAACCGAAGCAAACCCTTATCTTTGTCTAGATTAATTAATGGGTAGAAATAACCTTTCTTTGGCAATGATCTCCTTTTTTCAACGAATTCATTGTTTTATAGAGGGTTTTTTAACGAACATTTTTCAAGTTTAACACTTGTTTTAAGGGGCAGACAAGTCAAAGTTCAGATCATTTTGCAAGTGGATATGTAAAGTGCATTCGTCATTTTTGGACTGATTTGACGAACTTTAAAGTCACCGGGGACTTTGATGTGACACTGTTTGATCCAGTGTGGGTGGGATCTATTTATAGCTCAAATAATTTTCTATTCTCACGATTCATTCTTTTACAAAAATGATTATTTTCGTTTTATGACGTTTTGAATCGTTTTCAAACTTTAAAGTTGCTTCTAAGCTGTGTTTTCCAAGGAACATGCAGAAACTTTTGGTCGACTTGTTTTTACCTATGGTGCTCATTACTGAATGTGGCGAGGCTACCCTTGCCGCGACCGCCGATCTCATACGGGTGCGAAACGCGCGGCACTAGCATATCAGACAAAAAGAGTTTTTTTTTGTATTTTCAAGCAGTAATATTGCGAATTCAAGCGTGACAATCAATCAAGAAGTCGATAAACCGATGGATTGGACATCGTCTTCAAAGTTACTTCTAAGCTGTTCTGTTAATCTACATAAAGTTTTACTTTAATTTATTAGGTCGATAAAGCGATTAGGGTAATTTGCGCTTAACTATTTAAGTTACTTTTGTAATCGTGCTGTTTTCGTGTTTTCATGTCTTAAACATGTTTTATTAACCTTTCGTCTAATCTAAGTTCATTTTTACACTGCTAACACTTCTGCCTTATCTAACTTATAGGTTTCGCCTGTTTACATTTTACTTCAAATCATTCCATGCTGCACACACCCAAAATTCAATGGCAGTATAGAGAAGACCACCTCTTAGATTTATTTTAGTTTAGCCTTTTTTTGTTTCAGACTTATTGAACCAAACTTTGCAGGATGATTTATTCCTTTCAGCTTGGCTGCATTCCCGCTCTAAAAAAGATCTCCATTGTCAAGGCTATTATTAAGGACGACTCGGTCCAGTGCCCCTGAACACTCTCACGTGTTGGGGTGTCACTAACGAATATAAGCCAATTCGATCTCACCGTGTGAAATAATAGCATTGGTGTTGTTTGCTAAAAACAACAAAGGATTTTTACATCGTTCTTTTTGGGGTGAATAGTAGAAACGAGGGAGTGTTTGAGTTCTAAGAGACATAAAGAATCATATCAATTTTTGAGTTGTTTGAAATGGAACTTAATTTTAGAAACGTACATTCTAAGAAGATTCTGAAATTATATTCTAAGTCTAGCTTGACAAGACTTGATTTTGATTCTTAGACAGATAAGAAGAAGTATGACGCAAGTATAGCCTTCCTGGAAATGACAGGCGATCAAAGTTTCAGGTTTATTTTCTAGTGTTTGGACTTCTAACCAGCCGGCTCTTTGAAATTACCCAAATAAGATATTTAGGGCATTAATTACCTTACAACCTTAACTACGCAAAGTCGAAGTCCCATTTTGAAATAATTTTAAGGTATGATTCGATAATTCGGTGGCAATTTTTTTTTGAAATTTCTATAAAATATTTAGGGTTCACATCTCACATTTTATTTGTTTGTTAGAACACATTTTCAATAACATTTATTACATTTTTTATTCAAATTACTTACATTCAAATTGCCTTTTAGTTTTGATTTTCCGAAAGTGAAAAGTAGTTTTGGCGGTATAAAAACTTGAAAGTTTAGCCCTCTTTGTTGCTACCTTGTTGGCTAGACGAGAAAGGCGGATAAGCACTTTCCACAATATACAAAAGGAAGGAAACTGCACAAACCAGATCCCAAAAATAGGTCTTTAAAGTGTTCTAAACGAAGACTTTTTTGCAATGCTATAAAACTGTCTAAGTGTATAATTGAAATTTATACTTTTTTAGATATTATTTTAATGTTTTTTAACCCTTTTTCCCAGAGACTTCTATGTTGAGAGAGAGAGAGAGAGAGAGAGAGAGAAAGAGAGAGAAAGGAGAGAGAGATAAAGAACAAGAAAGTTTTCGAAAATTTAAATGAATTACTCTGACAACATTTTTGCATTTGTTTCCTTTTATTAAATTTGAACTAGAAAGGTTTTTCAAATTTTCTATTATTTCAAACTGCATTCAAAATTCTATATAAACTGCTAAAAGCTTCTTTTTTCTTGGCATTATATTCCAAGATATTTGGAAGTTTTACGAAACCCCGCTTTCACCGTGAAAGTTCATGTCTAGTCCTAAGAGACGCCTTTGTACTTTTTCCAATTCCACACCGAAACCAAAGTACAAGAAGGCCAATTTTTCTCACCTTTTATACCACCATTTCTATCAGAAAACAAGTTCCAGTCCGACTTTCCCACTTCCCACGCTTTCAACAACATCCTTTGTTATGGCGGTGTCCTAGGCTCCTGTCTCGTCTTATAAGTGTCCCTGGTAGTCTCGTAGCCTCCTCCCTCACCCATGTCCCCAGGGACAGACTTCTTCGGAATCATCGCCGGTCGCCGGTGACGTCACCCCGATAATGTGGACGACTCCCGGGGGTCTGTGGCTGACACTCCGCGCACCCCAATATCCTCCTATCTTTGGCGACTATCTTCAAATAAATTACTCTTCGTCTCGGTTTCAGGGTACAGACATGCCAGCACAGTCACAGTGGATAGTTGCGGTCGTTGGGGTTCTACTATGTGCCGGTGGGTTACGGTAGCCATATACCAACTTTACAACAATATTTATTGAAAAACTAAATTTTTTAAAAACACAATTGAAGTTTTTAAGGCATTTGAGTAACAATGGTAAGATTAAAACCGAAACCAAATGTTTGGTCTGTTTATGAAGAGGTTTCTTTGTGGTACTTGACAAAATTTGTCTGTTGTTGCTAATTTACAGTGAAACCACAAGTTTACAAAGGCAGTATACACATCTGACAAAAAGTACGTGATTGTGCATTCGTCGCCATCTATTTTCGGAGGCACGCGATTTTTCTTAAAATAGTAATTTTCTCGGTGCTTTCAAACCTTTTTGTCTGCTTATTGTTTAAAGGAAGTATGTCAGTGGTAAGTTTCGCTAAAAAGTTCAATTGAAAGCTAAGAAAATGGTTTTTGTAATGTTCATTTTATTCTGAAAAGCGTTTGTTTAAAAAAAGTAATACGTTGTTTCACGTGGTTCTCAGTCCCCCGTGGGTGTGATAACTCCACACATCAAAAATCCCATAACTGCAAATGGAACGCCGTCCAAGTGCTTTTTTCCAACCCGTCCCAAATGGGATTGAAGCTTGTGCGTCAGTGCCGTTTCCGTCGTTAGTTGCGACAAGTTGACTCCGAAATAGAATCGCGAAAACAGAGTCTCTTTTTGAGGAACTGACGTAGGGATCGTGATTGTTGCACACTGGCAGAGACCAGTCTAGAGAGACGAATTAGTAGCCACATGCCTTATTCACAATGTTGCTGTAAGAATTGAGAAAAGGGAACGAGAAAAACAGAACTATTAGAGATGTTTTATTAATGGACGTCCTAGTAATGGGCTTCGAGGAGAACGCGTTGATTGAGAAAAGGCAAAAAAGAAGGGATCTAAAAGAACACGCGGAGTTCTGTGCAAAACATTGAAATGATGTGGTCAATATAAAACCCTTTGTTAAAACTTGAACATGGGTCATACGTATTATAGTTTGCTCAACGACCCAAAATATAATTAATGACAAGCCCAATCAATGCCGAAAAGTTGGGTGATCCAGACAGCAGCTACATCTAAGACCTCATATTTTGAATGAATAGATTGCGTTTTTGCAACTTTGGCATTTTCTGATAATACATTTAACATGCGACAATGGAGGCCACCAAAGACCAATTTGGTTACTGATTTAAAGGGACCGTCAGGGACCTTCTCTGATTTTTCTCAAGTTAAAGAGCTTGGAAAGTTGTTCAATAAAATATCAGAAATGCTGCAATTTTTGCCGACAGAACCGGGATTTTAACTAACAATGTGCACGGTGTATACGCGAACGTGAAATAAATAGGTTTATCGACTTTATGGTTGTCACTTTCGAATTTTCAACGTTCCCGCCTGAAAAGACGCCGAAAACGCTGATTTTCTGAAAACGGTAGCGCCTTTTCACACCCGTACGATTTCGGCGGCTGCGTAAAGGATAGTGATTAAAACAATAGGCAAGCAAACACCGCAAAGAGGTCCCTGAAGTTGTTCAAATGGCATATGGCAGCCCATTCTTTCGGTACCAATGACACTTAGTTATAATTTTTGTGTTTTTGTGAGATCCTTTGCATTAAAAAAAAAGTTTGAAACGTTTCCTTGATTTAACAGTTTTGGAAACCGAAACAATTCCCTGTCGAATCATATTTTTAGACCAATAACTTGTTATGTTGCTTGAAAACTCGCGCATAAGTAACCAAATTGTTGAATTTAGCCTATGATCACACATTAATTTACAGTTTGGAGCAGATTCGATAGGGATGTGTTACTTTATAAGCTTAAACATAGATCCTCCAAAACCACGAATGAAAAAATTGCAAGTTAAATGGATTCATTGAATGCTTTCAGAAAATAATCATTATTAACGTGAGATATATTTAAATATATTTTATATTTCAGGATTCGTGCTCTGCGAGGTGCAGTCGGACCGTATAGAGTGAGTTTTCTGTCCTTCATTTACGAGATTACGTGCTCGTCCTCGAACGAGAACTCAATTTCTCTCGACCTTATCTAATTGTCGTGGTCGTCTAAAATGGAAACAAGCCGACGTAAACGATTTCGGAAGGAGTCGTTAGGAATCCTTTTAGTACCAGGAACTTAAGAGAAAGATTTTACGCTAAAAAGAGGTAAAAAAAAGAAAAAGTTACAATTCTTCAACTTCAATGTTTCAAATCAAATTTTCAGTTTGCCACAGAAGCGAGGGGGTGCCAGGCCTTTCTACGGCTTTAGTTCGGGTCCCGGAGCTAAGCGACTAAGCGGTACTTTTTGGATTTTAAATTTTAAAAAAGTGTTTTCAGATGTGTCATCACCCTACTACTTGTATGAAAAGCGAGGAGGTGGACGTGCCTTCAGTGGAGGCTGGGGTGGATTCTCGTCCTTCGCCGGGTGAGTCTTTCTCTCTCTCTCTCTCTTTCTCTCTTTCATCTCTATTTCTCTATGTATCTCTCCGCGTGTAACATTGTGTGTGTGACTGTATGAGTGTGAGATTTTGTGCTTGTGTGGGTGCGTGATTGTGCGACCGTGTGTGTACGTGTGCGTGTGTATCCGTGGGCGTGCGTGAGTTATTGTAGTTGTTTCTCCGTTCGGATCTTCGGATGTATCAGAAATCTCTCCCATCCAAATCAAATTTTCTTGATTGTCCTTGTTTATCCCAATCGCGTACGTCCATGTTTATCGGAAATGATGCGCGGAATTCAATTTCGACAGAAGAAGTTTCAATTTGCAGGCCGAGGTTGCAGCGAAGGGGAGGAGGACGGGCGTTTGCTGGTAGCTGGAGCCCCAATGACTATGCCAGGTGCCATTTCTAGTGGACCTATAACTATTCCTATTTAGGTTCTACGATGCTCCCTATTTCCACAAGAGGTCCAGCAACCTGTGGGAGTTCTTGCAGGGTAACAACGATTTCTGAAGCAAGATGAATATCCAGCCGTCCCACAGCCGCCTTTGCTTCTTCGTATAGTAGTTGTTTCTTGCCACTGCAATGCCCTCGAATGAAGTTTACCGTGTTTGTAACAGCTCATTTGTGTATTTCATTAAAACAAGCAAACCAGCAAGCAGAAACAAATCATTTTTGCGTTCTTTGCATACAAAAGCATTGCACATTGATAGGACGGCCCCCGTGTTTACCAAAGTGCAAAATTGTTCCCAAAATAATTCTCCTATTTCCATGTTTGGCGAGGGCGGCAATAACCACGCGACCTCATACATTGATGATGGAAACGTGTCACGTAAAACTGAGCTTCTAGAAGATCGCTGATGTTACTTCCATGCGAAAACATAACTTTAAACGTCATAGGACAAAATTTATGTGTGAGAGAGAGAGAGAGACAGTTCTTGAAAAATCCCTTTTTGGTCCACTAGCACTTTGTTTGCGTTGAATGACGCACTTCGTCTTCAACTTTGCAACTGCAAACTCTATGCTGCCTTAAATCCAACTTAAGCTGGATTGCCTTCTCGTGGGCTGAAGACCACCCATTGCGTGATCTTTGCAACAATGACTAACCGTTTCCGTAAACCTGTCTGATGAAAACCAAGGAAAAACAAACATAGCACCTGGTTTACATTGGATATCTGCAAACGCAGGGATTGTCTAGGTTTTCAGGAACCTCGAAGCCAGTGTCATTTATTTTCTTCCAAAAAGCTCATTTCCAAGCTGTCATCTTTGTTGAATGCCCTAACCTCACATATTTCTTTTGTTCAATCTGAATGCGCATCTGCCGAGTCATATTTTAGCATTTTGGACATGTTCATTATGATCCTAAAATTATGGCAGATGTACAGCGTGCAGCGTCAATGCACTTAGAGAGTTTTGGTTAGACACAAGGGTTTTAGTATGAGAAACTAACTGGATAGAGGTTGTAGAAACCATTCTAGAAAACATTTTGAAAAAGTTAGTATTCTGGTTCTCCATATTTGGTCTAAATAAAAACGCAAATGGTTAATGCAGCCCAATTTACTGTAGTCAACAAAATGTTTTAAAACTAAGTTATGAAAACAAATCCATAAAATCAACCATTAAGAATCTTGTTATCATCTCTCCAGACATTTGTGGCATTTTCCCGAACAGCCTTTCAGTATTTCCGAAGTCGTCACTAATTGGTGCACTCATCTTTGCAACAGGTGAACCTTCAATCTCGTCTTCATAAAAGATTTTCTGCTTGAAAAGACTATCAAATTGCCAAAATCAAAATATTTACTAACGTCAAAATTGTGCTATTTCATATTTTTTCTTCAGTTTTTGTTAAACTTCAGTGTACTGGCAGTCTTCTGGCTTATGTTTTGTGTACTTAATAAATTTAAACATTGCACAAGTCACTGCTTGCATTTTGATCTCGAAATGGAATAACGCGAAATAGTTCGACACTGAAAAATTTGCCAAACACATCCGTTGTTTCAATAATGACTAACCATGTTTTCGTTAACAATTGTTTGTCATATCACCATTGCAGCTGAAAACTTCGAATCTGTCTGCAACTGTGTGTTTTGTTTGAGGATTTCCGGTAATATATGAAGTCTATGTCTATGTCCAACGAACAATTCGCTCTCCAGTTAATGCAAGGACTGGGAAAAGTATCTCAGGCGCTGTTTTTTCGAGGTTTCTCTGCACACTCCTTATTCCGTGTGCTCTCTTACGCTAAGAAATTGGCGCCGCTTTTGATCTACCACTATTCTGTGCGGGACCATGTACCTATTATCCTTTAACCGACTGAAACAGCGATTGTCCGTTGGACACCGACTATAGACATTCACCTTTCCGCAGGTGTTAGTCATCTATTTTAAAGATTGCCGTTCTTAAGTCATCAGCATGTGAACAAACTGTGGCCATAAGTTTAGTTAAGGACCTTAAGTTCTTTACCGCCCTAAGACGTTAGGACGCTAATTCCAAAGGGACTTTTTTCTCAGTGTTTAAATAAGGCACTATATCGATTTAAAATTAAAACGTTGATCTAATTCCTGTAAAAAAGCGGGTTTGTACAGTTAATAAAACTATCAAAACTAACACTATTTAGACGATCATTATGGCTTGAAACTTGTTTGAAGTAGCAAACAATGTGATTTCCCCTCAAGTATCGCATTATTCTTTGAACAAATAGCGCCACAAACAAGATATGACTACCAAAAACGCATTTTCACCGTTTTCAGTGATCAGTAAGATTCCGAAGCGTTAACCAACATTATGAAGTCAAATTTGCACAATTACCTTTCAAAATTAAACAAGGATTTTGTGAGAAACGCTTACCTAAGACTAGAAACGAAAGGTTAGATATGATTTTCAAAGTTGAGAGTATCTGCGTCTACTGAATACGGTTGAAAGATTTGTGGTACATGGTCCTACACAGAAAAGCATAGCAAAGAAATGGATCAAGTTTTGAATATGAAAGAGAAATTGCGAGAGTAAATCTTCTGTTTTGTATGATCCAGTCTTTTTAAAGAAATCTCTGTTCTTCTCCTCTGGACCATATCTTTTGAAGTATGAATATTTCCAAGAAACTCGCGTCATTTCTTGTCTGCAAACGCACGGTATCCAGATCACATCACTCCAGACAGGGGCAGCTGTTGTCGTGTTTACTGTGACATTTTTCGCGCTTCATTTCGGACGCAGATGTTTCAGGAGCAATATTTTCGCGGTTCACTAATGGAACATTCCCATAAAACGCGTGCAGCCGCCCACAAACGATGTCTTCCATTACCGAAATGCCCGCCTCCTGTAGTCGAAGCCCCGACAGATGCCACTTTGTTTTCCACCCTCTCCACCCGCACGTCATTCTCTTCTTCGTAGGGCGCTCTGCGTTGCGGCATCCATGGCTAAGTGAGATAGGATCTGCAGTAAGTGACGAGTGACAAATGTTTTCTGGGGACTGCCATTATGTGCCCTGTGGTGGCAATATATTGCAAGTGGGCGTTGTAGTCCTGTTATTTCATCTTTCGTCTATTTTAAAGATTTGTATTCTTAAATTATCAGTCCACAAACAAACTACAAACAAACTTACAAACTGTAGACAAAATTTTAAATTAAGACCTTAGGTCCTTAACAACCCTAAGGACCTTAAACCGCTAGGGGTGCCTGTTTTTGCAGTGTTAAATAAGAAACCGACGAAAATAGACGTTGACAATTCTATTTAAATCCTGTAAACATCTTGTATTCAGAAAAATGCAGATTTTTAAGGTAAAGCTAACCATTTGTATATTAATCATGGCGACGTCAGGGTAGTTTGCTCAGGGTTCTTTTTAGTGTGAGCAGTGTATACGGTGGTTTTCTAAATTGACGCAGGCTTTTTCAATCATTTGAAAATAGAAAATAGTATGTAAAACAGCTTTTAAAAAGATCAGTCAGAAAACATTTCTATTCCTGCTCAGCCTGCTTTGGCAGATGTTATGTTTATCTGTGGATACACGGAATGTGCTTCTTGGATCTTCGTCTATTTTCAAAAATTTTGGTTTTTGAAAAATATGGATTAAGAGATATCAGAATCAGTAAAGTAGGATGTACTGACAAACTGATTCCATTTGGAGCGGCTTCGGATGAGCCTCTGATATCACTGCTTGGTGTGAGGGTTTGAAAACAAGTAGGTCTACAATTGACACTGCAACGTGATCTCCCATTTTCAGTAACAGTACCGTATAGTGAAAAGCTGAGCAAGTACAAGCTGCGTAAAATAGTGTTAATTTGGGGTTTGCTGTCCGTTTCATCATGCTACCGTAGACCAATCCTAGTTTTACAATATGGAAAGTTAGTTTTTCCAGTTATTCAAAGTCAAATCAGCCTGGAAGCTTTTGTAACACCGTCTTATGGTTAGCCTGTTTTGGCAAGTAATATGATATGATTCGAAAACTGATAGTGCTTCTTGGTCCTATCTTCATTTGTTTCCCAGAAACGACATATGAAATCATAGATAAGCATTATCCAAAGCTTTAAGGTAAAATGCACCAAAGGCAATCTTTGTGAATATGACGCCAGTAAAGGCCTTCTGATCTGCCTTTTAAAGTCTTATACAGATAAAAGGAAAACGGCAATCACGAAATTTCTAAGGTGAACTGATACTTTTCGATTAATTTACGCGACAGTCAGGGACCTTTTATCGCTTTGTCTCATATTAAAGATATTTCTTGATAAATTTATTCAAAAAAAACATGCAGTGGTTTTTGGTTTGAATGCGTCGTTGAAGAAAGAATTGCAAAAGAACTC
Organism: Oscheius sp. G VE-2021; assembly: GCA_022343465.1. Lineage (NCBI taxonomy): Eukaryota > Metazoa > Nematoda > Chromadorea > Rhabditida > Rhabditidae > Oscheius > Oscheius sp. G VE-2021. The sequence continues at coordinate 6,683,786 of JAJQXH010000029.1, read as the reverse complement.
CCGTTTTTTGGCAAGTCCAGGCAAAAGGCACTTGTGGATTTTGGTCGTCACTGTCGAATTTTCAATGTTACCACATGAAAAGACGCAGAAACCTGGTTGTCTAACATGGTAGTGCCGCGATATTAACACCCGTACGAGCATACAATAATGCCGTAAAGAGAGCCGTACGAACAAGCCGCAGAGAGGTCCCTGACGGTTCTTGAAGTTCTTAAAAAAGTTAAAAAAAGCTTTCTACACCTTCATGTTTTAATACCAATCAACTTAGATGTAAATGTTCGTGAAACTAAAGAGGCTGCAGAATGCTGTGATAAACGCCTTCTGAGTGTGCAGTGTGTATAATGTGTGCAGTTTTTGAAGGGTAACTTTGATACTCAGACCAACATGATGCCGCTTAAGGTCATTTCCTCGAAAAAAGCGCTTTCCAATCAGCCTTCTCGGATCAAGCACCACATTCCATCTGCATAATCAGGGGGATCATCGGTTATGGGGACGGATTTCGGGCGGTGCAATTTTCTAGCCGTCAGCTAGTTCATCTTCAGCGCCGCGTGTGATTATTTCGAAGAGCGCTCAATCACACGTCGTTTATATGCAAAAGCCATCAGGGCACGTCGCCCCACCCACAAAGCAAAGAGTACAGCTTCAGCTCAGACACCGCTGCGTTGGAGACCCTAGGAGCTCTCCCAGGGTCTCCTTCTTGGAAAAACTGCAAAGTCTGCAGGTGCTCAATGTTTTCAAGCATGTTAGGGCGATTTTTTATTCTACTTGATGATGTTTGTCTTTCTTTTCTTGGCTGGTTTCTTCGTATATTGTTCTTAGAAAACTTACAATCTTCGTTGATCATATTTGTTCGGGATTATGAGCAGCTGGACCTCGTAGTTCCACATTACCAAAAACCAAAGATTCAGTTTGTGCATTGTGCCTTTTCATCAATCCACTGTTTTAGTGTTTGCATTTTCAGGTTTTCAATGAAACGAACGAAACTCAGGCGAAGAGTAGCAGCCTAGTCAAACTACATTGATTTGGCAGAACTAACGACCCCGCATGCAATGTTCGCCAGATACTTTTTTGACATTGGCTCAAATGAAAGAGCTTGGAAAGTTCTTTAAAAGAATACATAACGTGTTTGGGTTTAAATGCGTCAATCTAGAAAAATCTGCATCTGATATGTCATGCATTACATTTACGCACCCTTCAAATACATCGATAAATCGACTTTCTGATCTTAAGGTTTGTATTTTTAATGGGCTGCTTGAGAAGATTCAAAAAACTCCGGTTGTCAGACATGGTAGCGCCGCGATTTTCATACCGGTACGTGATCGACGACAGCGTCAAAAATAGTACCGCCGCATACAGTAATGAACAACACAAGCAGTTACAAGCCGCAAAGAGGTCCCTGACTCGTTACCACTCCTAGTTTCTAAGCGAATCGCAAAGTAAACCCGACGCAGATTTACGTACTGATTCTGAAGTCATAAGTATTGTACGCAATTTCGCCTTTGGAATATAACGCCCGAAATGTAAAAACTAACATTTTCGATGACAATAAAAATCACAAAATCACATAATTATATTTAAAACTCTCAGTCTAACGCCTTGAGCTAAATTTCAAAATCAGCGACCTTTGAGTTATGCAAATCTCCAGCTGTCCAGCAGCTGATCAAAGTACATTCACTTATCCACAGGGTGGTCTCCCTGTTCACAGATCGGGTTTTTGTTCCAAACATCAGATTTATAGGGACAACAATGGGAAACTATTATATTTTGAGTGGTATCGTGCGTATTCACTAGTATCACTTCAGAAAGAAAAAACGGGTGTAGCTTCACCTTTTGTGATTTGTATTTTGTGGTTTATACTTTTTTGGGTTTCCCACGCAGTTTCCCATGATCTATTTGAAGCGGTGCATATATGGGAATGTGGCATTTTTATCCTTGCTGCAGTTCAACGCCAAAATCCAGGAATTCTCAACCCAAGGACTTTTGACTTCAATCAACCACGTTGATGGTGTTTTCAAACTTACTTGGTTTGTTGTTTTCTTCCAATCAAGAGCCATTTTGCACTAATTACGTTCACTGTCTTGTTAAACAGCCCTTAGTTTCTAACCTTCCTTATGTAGACATGTGTGTTTTCCAAAAAGATAGACAGAGAACGCGGGAATTCTAATAAAACTCCCGAATCCCAAGATTTTGCTATGCTTTTCGCTTCGCGACCACGTGGTAATCCATTATTAGAGTGTCATAAGATGGGGTATGTTTAAATAGGAGATGAGCCCGTGGTTTTGGTTTAGTGGTTCTATGTTTTTGTCGGTTCTAGTAGTAAGTGAGTGAGTGAGTGAGTGAGTGAGTGAGGGAGAGAGTGAGTGAGTGAGAGAATGTGTGTGTTTGTGTGTGTGTGAGTCAGTCAGGCAGTCAGTCAGTGAGTCAGTGACTTTATGAGAAAAATCAGTGACACATCAATATTCAAAGTATCTTCTAGAACACAGAATGATCAACCTGCGTTTTCTCCTGAATTTTTCAAGAAGTTCGCACGTGTTTTGCAACTTCTACGTTGCTTCTGAATAATTTCCGCTTATCCATGTAAGCACCTGTGACAAACTCAAGCTCTTACGTTTTAATTCTACTTACAAGATTCTACATTGTAATTCTGCGTTGCGTAAGAAATCTGCTTTAAAGACATATCTCTTGTCAGAGTTAAGCAAGACGAATTAGTGTTTCGCATACATAACCAAAACAGCTCGCTGCATAGGTTGAACAAAGCCGAAAAGATTTGCGTCACCTCGCCCGTTCTCTTGTTGTTCCTTTAGTAGTTCCCGGTTCTTTCATAAGAGAGTGTCAAATTTAACTTTGAATGATCTTAGTGAATATGGAGTCTGTCATTGAATGGGTAAGTATGGGTATTTCCCCATCTGTTACGTCAAGCAAGAAAAAAACCTGGGTTTTCTTACGTCGGAAGGAGGCACTTTCATTAAAATTCTAGCGTGATTCACGAACCATTTGTGTCTTTTCTAGAGCTCTATGTTCTCTCCTTCTCTCTCTCTATCTCTCTCTCTCTCTATCTCTATCCCTCTCTCTCTCTGTCCCTCTTTCATCTCTTATTTATATATCTTTTCAAGCATGATTGTAACGCGAAGATGGTAACATTTATCAAGTTTTTCAACTTTTGTCGATGTTGTGTTTTGTCCACCTAAGCTTGTTTGTTTTTGTGAACTTTTAGAACATATCGAAAGTCAAGCATAAAATCAAATTTGTTTTCATTTAATTCACCTGTATTATGTGCCGCCGCGAATAATTTTATAATGAGCACAGGTAGAAAACTGTTTTCACGAAACAAAAAAGGGTCTTACTTCGGAAATCGGCCTGTAACTCAAAATATACTAGTGCATAACTCTCATTATAAGCTCATTCGATCCAAAATTCACTGTTTTTGTAACGTGAGAGGGGCATTCACCTTCTGCAGGCCTGCAATTCAAGAATTCTCTTGCCGTCCACTTGGCCTCCTATTTGCCATTAGGACCAAGATGCGGTTACCGTGGGAAAAGGAACGCCGTCATAGCCCCGCGGGCGACTTACGCAAGAATCCCGAAGTCTCAAAGCATTCATTTTAATCTCCCACCACCACCCGCCGGCATATCAAATAGGCCGCCTTTGCGCAATTGAGCCTCCGGCACTGGCCGTGTTTATTTTGGCGGTCAGCGGAAAGCTGTGATTGTATCCATTCGTACTGGCCCATCCACTTCATGCAAAGTTTTTAGATTTTAGAGTTCTTACTTTTAAAATGATCTGTTTTTACCAGAATTTTCGGTTTTTCATCTGATTTGTAAAAAAAAGGCTAATCACATCTATTTATCCACCTTTCACTGACTTAAAGAAACATGTGTTGATTTGATATTTTGCAGTTTTTAGAAGAATCTCAAAGATTATAGAATTACTGTACAGAAAACAACTGATGAACTGTTTTCAAGGGTACTTGTTGTTTCGGATAGCCACGTGACTTTATGGCTGCATCTCGGTCTCTGTGTCTCTGTGTCTCTCTATCTCTCTGTGTTTTTCTTTCTGTCATTCTGTCTTTCTGTCTCGCTGTATATCTGTGTCTCTGTTTGTCTGTTTCTTTTTCTTTGTTTCTCTATTTGCAATGTGTCTGTCTTTCTGTATTGTGGCTTATCGGTATTCTCTTCCTTATCTTTCTCCTTCACCTTCTCTCTCTCTCTCTCTCTCTCTCTCTTTCTCTCTCTCTCTCTCTCTCTCTCTCTCTCTCTCTGTTTCATTGTTTCTCTCTCTTTCTCTCTTTCCCTGTTTCTCCGTCTCCCTCTCTCTCTCTCTCTCTCTCTCTCTCTTTCTCTCTCTCTCTCTCTCTCTCTCTCTCTCTCTCTCTGTTTCATTGTTTCTCTCTCTTTCTCTCTTTCCCTGTTTCTCCGTCTCCCTCTCTCTCTGTCTTTCTTTCTTTCTTTCTTTCTTTCTGCGTTTCGATCATCCCATTCGTACCACCCCACTTGAGTGTCCCATGTCAGGGACACTCGCTGCGCATAACAACCAGATGTCCCCGTAATTGCACAACTCTTCCTTGATATCATTCTCACATAGACTTTCCCTTGACCAAAACACTGATTTGCATTGCTAATGAGCAATGTCTTCTGTTTCAAAGAAATCCAATCTGTTTTGAAGGTAGCGAAGATCGCATTTTTGTAATTGCCTTCATCTCAACAAGGATGTTCTCTTCTCCTTGTTTTGTAGTTTGTTAACCACTTTATTGTGCTTGTTTACAGTTTGTGAATTCACAATGTCATTGTCTCTAAGTCATCGCTTCGTTTCGCCATCCACCCACATCTCTCGTTTCTCCCGTCACTCCTTTTATGTTGTTCATTACTGTTTATAGACTCACGCCTGCACCCACACACAATCTCTCTACCAGCCTTTTCAAGGGGAGAAAGTGAGTGGGTGATTGCTTGATTGCCCCCTTCATGCCCTTTGGATCCAGTGATGGGAGGTCTACTCTTGCCTACATTGCTCCAACCATCTAATTTTGTGGTTGTACACCCCTTAGCTAGTGAAATTGCGCGTAAACAAAATTGTTGGTTTTTCAAAAGATGCTCCAGTGCACAAAGACTTTTCTCCCCCAAAATGCGTTCTTTTGAGAATTCGTATATTTTGCCACGTCATACATCATACCAGCTTTACTGAAAACCAATCTTTCGTGTTTTGAACCCTCGGAATCATCAAACTGTTTGGCTTTCGCTCAGCACGTGCCGAGCGCTTCAATTGTACCCGCTGATTCCCTTCATCAAACTGGCCCCTTAATTAGTCCTCCTTTATGTCCAGTGCCTGGCGGGTCGTAAAATTGTAGTCACCCCTCGCAGCCGTCGTGCCTGGCGGGTCGTAAAATTGTAGTCACCCCTCGCAGCCGTCGTGCAGCTTTGTCCCCCACAAGGCTTTGAATCCGTTGAATTACGACAACAATGCACCTGGAATGGCGGACGACGGAAGAAAACAGCTGGACTCGTTCGTTACCGGCGGATCTATTAGAAGGCATAGGTTTCTATTCGAAGGCATCGGAGCCAGAAGATCGCCGCCTCCCCCGTCAGCTGTTTATCACCAGCATACCGTGTAGTCATCCTATTAAGGTGTTGTTTTTCAAGGCGAAAATCTTTCATAATTTGAGACTAACATGAGAAAGACCACATTTAGTCTCAATATTGCCTATTGGGTCTGTCAGTTTGTTTAAAACTTAGAAAGACATATTAATAGTTGCTAAAAACAGATTTCCTGGCCATTTTTCGTGTATCCAAATGTGTCCAGTTGCACTTTGTGGAAAATCCAAAAGAAACTTTACATTTTTCTAACTATTTCCAACTTTGCTCCTAGGTCGCACGAAGTCAATTGTTTTTTTAAAGTTTTTTAAAGAAATTGTTAGGGACCTCTTTTCTACTACTTTTGCCTTTGGGGCTCATTAATGTATGCAACGGGACTACCCTTGCCGCAGCCGCCGGTCGCGTACGGGTGCGAAACTCGCGGTGCTACCATACCCGCCAATCATATTATTCTGCGTCTTTTCAGGTGGGAACATAGAGAATTTGAAAGTGACTACGAAAAAGTTAACAAAAAATTAGGATGGCCGCTAAATTTGCCGGTTATCCACAGGTGACTGAAAGGCCTAAAATCTGCATTTTGGATGTAGATTTTTCCGAAAACGACGCATTTAAATCCCCGTGTCATGTCAATATTCAAAGTAACTTGTTCTCAACTGAGAAGCCACGTTTCGCAGGATCACATTTTGCAGAAAGGCGCGGTTTCAGTGCAAAAGAACCCCTAGGAGCTTAGAACGTCTGCAAGATGAGCCTTAAGCTATGTGGGAAAGGGAAGTGACTTGAAGGATGTGTACACAAAAACATTTGAAAGAGCTCAAATTTTTTCCACCCAGGAGAAAACGAAGGCGTCTTTCTTCTTTTATGTTATTGTTTCTTTTTTAAACAAAAGTTTTAATCTCAAAATTCATTTCATCCGAAGCAATCATTTGTTGAACCTGAACATCCAGTTTATTTTAAACTAGTTCTGAGAATAGCAATCTGTCCTTCGTCAAAATTTCCAATTAACAGTTTCCAGACATGACGCCAATTCCGGGCCCAATTCCGGATCTTTGTGTTTAAGGTTGCAAGAATGTGAAAAATTAGATTTAAGTACACGTGACAAGTCTTCTAAGAATTCTATTAAAAGGTCAATTTTTCAAAAAGCGTTCCACATTTCATTCCAAAATTAGTGCTCTTTTTAATTAAATAAATTTTCAGCGAGAGCGTTCTTGATTTTCTTCCGCTTGACTGAGTATCTTTCCACACAGAAGTACGGTGTAAATTTTAGTGGCACTCCAACAAAGCCTATTTCATAAAGCCTATAAAAGTATATAAATTGGGCGTTTTCATCCTCACTATCCATTTTTTAAACAAGTTTTGAATCCACAAACCCGTTTTTTTTCCAAAAAGTGGCTTCAATAATTTCGGAAAGTTTCGCACCACTTGGTATTATCATTCCTTTGCTTCTTGATGAACCAAACCCGGAAATGGCATGTCACAAGTCGTTTATTCCTGGTTTGTTTGTTTATTCCTCGATTAAAATGTGTGGGTGGTCTTCCGTAGTTCCTTCAAAGTCTGAGCCGGGATCGTCTCTACTCACGCTACGCGGGGTGTGGGCCTAAGTGCGCAGATGAGTTTGCCCATCCGGACCCGCGGGCGGTGCTTACTCGCCCCCAATGACCCCTTTATGACGGGAATTCGCAAAACATTCGCAACTCATTCCACACACACACACACTCTCTCACGTCACCACCCAAATTGGGGGAAGGCGGCCAGAAGCGCTTTGTATACAGCGACAAGTGGCTAGACGGACTCTGTTTTGTTTAATTTCCTTCTTCGGACATGTGTTCCTCAGAAGGAGTTCCCATCGACCGCACGGAGCTCCAAAGTTAGAATAAACTACGACAGAGGAAGTCGTTTTAACACAATGTTAAAGGTGTTGGTAGTTTTTAAATGGATTACATCTAGAGGCAGCAAGTTTGATTTTTAGTATTTCGTACTTTAATGCCAACGACTTTTTTAAAATTTTTCTTTAATTTTTTTTACAATTGATTTACAACGAGTACATTGCAAAAGACACAGACATAGACAAATCAATGTAAAATTTCATGTTTTCATTTTTCATCAATTTTAATGTCAGCAACTTTTTTTAAAACAAAGAAATACTGTAGTTTGGTCTCCAAGATCTGTCTTTTTGCACTAGCGAATTCTTTTTTCCTCGATTGTCCCTGGAACTTCGTCATGTCGTTAGAAATGAACACATACGCAGATGAAATACAATAAGGTTTGCTTACTTATATATGTGTCTAGCGGGCTTACGTATATTTACCAACATCAGGAGTTCAATTTTTTTGTCTGAATTGGGAAAATCAAAAAACCATTGTATGAAAGAAGTTCTAAACTAGAAGTTTCCACGACTGCCATTAACTTTATAACATTTCCAAATGTTGGATGTTTGTACCAAAAAGTTTTTTTAAAAATATTTTCAATGTTGATTTATTTTAAATTTAAAAAAAACAGTGAAGGTTTGTTTATGGCCCTAAGGTTTACAAGAGCCAATCCTGGTTGTGAAAAATAAAAATAGCAGTATTTAACCAAATTTCAAAACTATCTAAATTGAAGATCATATGTTCTAACTATCATTTGAAAAGTGATATTCTAGTTTTTAATAATTGAAGGTTAGAATTTAAAAAAGGAACCCATGTTTCTGTTTCACCAAACGTGGAGTTCACGGTGAGAGAGGTTGGCCAGCCCTTGGTTCGTTTTTCAGCCGATCTTAAAATGTTCTCTAACTGTTGCAATCTTCAGCAACAAAAGTTGTTTCTAAGCAATTACTCCGATCGTTGATCCTCTTCTTTACTTTCTGAGTGACCTCAGGCTGTAACCATTACGCCCGCTTCCTAGATGTTTATTTGAGAACGGCTAACATTTCACCTTCCGTCTGTCAATTAATGTAACTCCAGCTCCTTTGTGCTCATTGATCATCAACAAAAAATCTCTTCCCCTTTGCGTGGGAGTTTAGTCACTCTGTTTTAAACCCGACTCCGTGAGATTTACGTCAAAAGCGCAGCATCGTGGAGGATTTACGCGATTTCTGTTGTGTTCTTGGTTCGGATGACGTAGAGAGGGCGACGCCAAGTGGCAAATTCCTCTGACGCATGGTTCGGGGCGTGTTTTTCGAGGGTGGCCTATAAGGAATTCAGGGCCTGCTAATCATGGAGGTCTAATCTTGCCCGTTCGCTCACCCTTTGGTATCCTTTTTCCGCCCGGCAGAAACCCAACACGCGCGGATTTGGCGGCTCCTCCCCATCGAACCCCACAGTATGCCATTTGTGCTTTCTTCTCCCAAGGCACTTGTTGACTTCAGAGCATCTCAGGGGGGCTCAAGGAGTCCTAACATGCCTTCCTTGTTGTCATCGACTAGGAACACTTTCAAGTTTCCAAATTTAAACTCTTTTACTTTCTCACCAATTATTGAATGATCAAACTACATTTTTCTTTAAACGATTATAAAGATATCTAAAAGTAAATAGTACACACAATGTACAAGTTTTTGCATTAACCAAAGAAAAACCAAACAATATTCAGTACAAAGAATATGTATAATACGAAACACCCTTTAAAAGACTATAAATCCATAAGTTTAGTAAATTTTTTACATTTAAATTTGTGATATTTTACTATTTTATCCCAACTGATTTAAATTTTAAAAAAAGGAAAGTATGGAACAATAACAAACAGTTCTAATTTGTACCTCACATGTAAGTCCAGAAATTGTACTCCTAGAACTTGATATCATAAATTAGGCGAACTTTCATTAAAAATGCAGGAGACTTCACAATAGCCTTCAGCTTCTCCGAAGTACCGACAATGTTGTTCTGTGAGGTACTCCTGGTATTTTGACAAAGGTAAAAATTCACAGTTCAGTTATTTGGACATTGAAAAGTGTAGATTTTATAACAAACAAAAGCACTTTTTTTAAAGAGCAGTCAAACTAAAAATTTTACATTTAAGATAAAAATGAAACTCGTTTTTTTTCATTTTGTAGAAAACGTTTTGATAAAATATGCGTTTCAAAGATTTTTTAATGTTTTTAGTTTTTAAAGTTTTCAGTTTTTAAAGTTTTCAGTTTTTATTTTTGTTTTAATTGATTTTGGCATTTTTGAAGATTGGCGATTTTCGCCACTATTTGTGTTAAATGTATAGACACAACGGCTGTGAAATTAACGTGGATGTTTCGGTTATGAATTAACAAAAAATTCGGTATAAATTTTGTAAATTTAAAAGCCGCAAAACGATTTTCAAACGTCTCGCAAAAATACAAACTCGTTGCGTTTTGCCTACCTTGGCGTTTTGTCTGGTTTCTTTGCCAAGGATTAAAAAAAAAGGGAATTTTGTATGTTTTAAAAGTGAAAGTTTAACATTTTCAAACCCTTAGCTTTTTTGAAAATTTCCAAAGCCACGAAGGAAATCTTCTGCTTGAGCAACTGTTCTCCTCTCTGGTGTTTACGGTAAGAGAGTTTGAGTGATTGCCAAGCCAGCCCACTTTCCGCTCGGCAACGCAGCCCTTAAAATGTGCGTAATCCTCTCCCTCTCACTCGTCTGTCATCTCCAACAACAAGAAGCCGGATGGAAGCATCATAAAACTCGACGTGATCGTAAAATATTGAGCCTCGGTCGCAAAACAGCCGACGTGGGTCATGTAGTCCCCGCTTCCGGTTTGTCTGGATCACGAAGGTCATTTTTCATTTTCCGGTTTATTACCAAAATTTCCAGTTTCCGGAATTGAAGCCTAATTGGAAGAGAGTATAACGTCACAATTTTGAAATGTTTGTCGTAAAATGGGTTCAGTCATGGGTCATAGCGCATTGTTTTCCATTCTTCAGTGCGCTCAAGTTGCATCCTACTCTGTAGTTGTTTCTAAGTTTGGAACAATTTAGGTTGTTGTTTCGGCTTGAAAATGTAAATGTTAAAATTATTCACACTAGCTTTTAAAATATGATTTTAAAACATAGCTCTTATAAGTTTTCAAAAGCGAACTAATACTGGTACTTTAGAAAAACTGTGAATTTAACGGAGTTTAGTTTAAAAAAAAACGCTTTAAATTTGCCTAAATTTAAATTCAAAATAAATGAAAAATTAATATACTTAAAGAAAAGAAAGTCGTTCTTTGTGCAAATTCAGACGCGTGGGTAAATTAGTGGCTAATGGCAGGAACTAGCTCGTCTTGACTTGTTTCTCGAAACAACAGAGTCTATGAGGTTTCATTGAATGGTTTTTGGTTTATTATTTTCTTAGTCTGAAAACGAAGGATTGGAATTTGTTCAAGAGCCAGTTTTTGTAAGTAAAAAAATAAAAAAAAGGGTGCTAGGTGTTTTTTTGAGACTATAGGCGAGCTATCTGAATTCAAGTTTTACGGCTGTAAGATAAGTTTCAATTCATAAAATACTTAAAGAAATCTATAATCGCAAAATGTCTAAGTGAAAACTTGTTTAAATGGTTACATTTTATCCTGCCACCAATATGGTTTGCTTTTATAATCATTTGTCCTTCGTAGACCACCCACACATTCCCCTTTTCCAATCCACGGCTATGGTTATTTTAAACCTTTAATCCAAATTCTTTGAAAGTCGCCCTTCTAGGTTAAAATGACGCGATCCTCTCGTGATCTCCTGAAGCGCAATTCCAGAGTAATAAAGTGCGCGTGGTCGTTGTAGGCCACTTCTGTTGTGCCGGCCATTCTGTGATGAATTGTGATGACCTTCACTCCAAATACTACACAAACTTTTTTATGGATTATCCCACCCATAGTCATTGAAATTACCAATTATTTCAAACGTTACGACGTTGTTTCTTTGATTCCCTCTCTCTTTCTTTTTTTTCATTTTCTTTTTTATATGTTGCCCAGTGAATATGAGAAAACAAACTTCTTGTTTAGGTAGACACACAATGCGGCCCGTGCTGCTCTGCGTTCTGGCTGTCGCTGTCCTGGCCAACTCATGTAAGTTTACAAAACACAAAATTATCAAAAACAAAACAGTTAAAAAGCATTTCATGAATTTATCTGTTATGAAAAATCAAAAAGAAGTTACCTATCAGAATTTGATTTTGTATAAAAGAGTTTGCCTTTTTTCAATATTTTACTTAGAACCTCTCGATCTTGAGCTATGTGTAAACTTAAGAACCTTTTTAACGACTTTTTTTAATAGTTTATAAAAAATTAAAAACGAAGGTTTGTTGTTCTGAAAAGACAAATACGGTAGACACTCAGTTCCGGGAAAGTATAAACGATCTCATATTTGATTGCAAAAACCTTATGCCCGTGTCCTTTCATCCAAACACTTCCAGACGCGGGCGAAAATGAGAAGCGCGACTTCTCCAGAGACATCATGCACTTTGGCAAGAGGTCGGCAGGCGAGTTCAGACGAGATTTGTTGTCATTCGGAAAAAGGAGTGGAGAGGTTTGTAATTTCCTCATCGAGGAAGAAGAGCACCCAATTTTCAGTTTGATCGCAGCATGATGGCATTCGGAAAGAGGGCTTTCGATAGGGACATCATGAGTTTCGGCAAACGAGCGGGAGAGGTAGGCCATAAAACTAAATAGCTGGGGATAAAGTTGAAATGGAGTGCAGTCCACTTAGTGGACTAATCTGGGAACTGGTAATTGTTTACTTTGGTTTTGATGATGAGGTCCGATTACTGCCAACGACGCAGGACGATTGCAGAAATTGGGAGAACCAAGTTTTTAAACCTTCGAGCCAACCGATTTCGATTTCAATTTAGAGAAACTTTGAATTGCACTTTTATTTAGTTTTTATGGAAGATACTTTGAAAAAAAGAAGACGTTATAAAAATATATGCGATTATCTTTTAACAAATCGATCTCATTTTTTTGAAGTATAAGCTGAAATCTTGAAAATGAAGTTTATTTGAAGCTTTTGTAAAAAACAGGCATCAAATTTTACAAATCTTTTTATAAACTTTAAACCAAAAGTTCCTGTTTTGATTAAGCGTGTTCATTATTCTCCAATGCTATTGTCAGCGTTTTTAGCATTTATAAATTCCATTTAATACTAAAAAAACATTTGAAAACTTGGTTTTAGTATTTTTGAAACCAAAAGAATGTTTTGAAGTAACCACGCACCAATTCTAATTCAGTCCGAGGCGTTTGATGATATTTCCTTTCAACCGCGATTATCATCTTTCACATTTTGAAAATACCACGCGAAATTTAATGCGTAACTTTTATGAATCTGAACTTTAAACAAAATCTAAAAGCGACAAACATTATTTTTTAAAAAGCTGTTACAAACTGTTTTCAATCAAAATGTCCATTTTTCAGTTCGATAGGGACATGTTGGCGTTCGGCAAACGGGACGACTTCGAGCGCAACATTCTCTCATTCGGAAGACGGAAGTAGAGGAGTCCCCTGATTGTTTTATTATTTCCAAGACAGCTTTCTAGTTTGTGCCAGACCCCTTGCCCCCAAGATTCGCGGCCGGCCATTGCGATCTCAGAGTAAACGTTAATGAAATCACTCTTGAATCAATTTATCTTTCTGTCTTAAGTTTTTCAGTGAGTGGTTTTCGAAAATCGGTTCAGGAAACCCCTGAAAACAAAAGTTCTCTGCATCAAAGCGACAAATCTACCTGACATTAGGAAATTTGGAAGTCTTCGAGGTATCACTACTCTGTGAAGTTGTTCTGGTTTCTCGCCTGATAATGTCTCTTTTCTTCTCCCAGCTTGTCCGTTCTTGTTCCTCTTCTTCTTGAGTAGGAAGAAGGACATTCAATGGATCAGCTAGAGCTCTTCTGATAGCTTCGTTCTTCTTGTCTTGGGCAAAGGGATCCGCCAAATCTGCCCGAAGCATTTGATGTGTCACCATGTCGTGGGTCACTTCTACGTGAACGAACAAGCAGGCAGGGCCGAGGTTTCTGTTTCCAGGAGAGCGAAGGACCACGTAGCGATAACCTGAAAGAAAACATAAAAAATATAATTGCCTTGCAAGCCGACACGGGCATGCCAAAACTAGAAAACACATCCTGGACCAAGAATTGGATCTGTCCCGCCAGGTTAGGGTAGGTAGCCTGTCAATTTAACTTTTTTGAAACTAATGTTGCGTCTAACGAAAAAAAACTTGAATACTTGGTTCTACGGTCTGTACTTCTTTTAAAATAATTTTAAAAAATGGGAATCGAACCGTAGTCGCGTTTATAACATCTTCACTGGGTGTTCCCTGAAAATGGCCAAACTGACCCCGGAAAGGGCCAAAGCACGCCCGCTCACTTACAACGGTCATATGCAAAAAAAACTTTTGGGGATTTTGTCGCTAGTGGTAAGACCAAATTCATTAGTCTGTTTACCAATTCATAAGTTACTTATTTTACTACTGTAATAGAACAACACATAATTCCATGTGTTTGTTATTATGGGAAACCTCGAACGGTTGAGTCATCTGCGCCCTTTGCCCATGTTTAAAACACGCGTAATAAGGATGTTCATCATAGGATTAGTAAAGGCTACGCGTCGGAACATAAAACTTCAAAGATCGTTTTCATAGGTTAGACGACTTGGGACACTGTTCAAATTTGTTTGAGGGAAAACAACTAATACAAGTAACCATAAAGTTTTGAAGAAAACTTCACATCATCTCCAAACATCATATGTTGGTTCCATAGTTCACTAATGTGGATGGATCAGAATCATTAGCTTCAGATCATCCAAATAATCTAGAACTCCCACGTTTCGGATTCAAGTAATGACTTTAAAAATAGATTTTTTGTGACAAATGTAAATGTCATGGAACATGATCATTTAACAGTTTCCGATTTTCTTTTTTTTAACGGAGTTTTGAATCGCTCTCCCACGGAGTTTGTGTTTTGGGGTCCAAGAGTACATCAATCTCAATATAAAACCTAATCTCAAATGCGGAAGTTCTTCTGAAATTCCAATGTTTAAATCTCAAAAAACATGTTGGCCCTTCAAACTGGGAAACAATGCTGTTGCTCAAATTTGCTGTACCTGGGAAGCTTTTTTAAGGTTATTTTTCGTTTATCGTAAACGTAAATTAGGTATAGTTGTTAGGTACTTATTTTTATGTGTTAATGAAATCAATAAGGTCTAATCAAGGAAACGTTGTTTTGTAACTATTTTCTTATCAAAAAACTAACCGTTGTTTATATAATCCAGTGGTAGGATCCTGTAGGCAAATGGTACCATGTCCATTCCAACCTTGCGCTCTACTGCCAATTGTACATAAGTCATCTCAGACAACATCAACTTGGAGAAGGTCATCTGCTCCGATGGAAACTTCGTGTACAACAGCTGTTCTGTAGCCGGCCGGGTACTGTAGGCCACTTTTCGATCCAGATCCGTAACTTGAACGGCGACACTGCAGACCAACGAATCTTGCTGATCCGTGCAAGCAGAAGACAGAAAATGACCCGAGATAATTCGGATTTTCAGTTTGGCTGGAATCATCTGCTGCACTCTGCTGCGAGAAGAATGCGGGTCAAAGTCCAAAGAAGCATCCCGAAGCACTTTCGATTTCAAAACGTAGCTGAAAGTTGTTTTTAGGACAAAGAATTTCAATTTCTTGTTATTAAATGCGTGTTATTGCGGTTTTTGATTACCCCGTGCCTCCATTTAGCTCGAACATGGCGTGGTTGAGAAGCATCTTAGGGCAGTTAGTTTGGAAGTTGAGGGCTGCCATCTGAGCTCCGATTAGCCAAGCTTTCTGAAATTTTAGAAGTCAAGGGAACTTGATCATTGTACCATAGGATCGAAGTTGTCTGACGCAATTCTCCAATTGGAAGGGTAAACCCTTGACATTTTCTTAATGTTGTAGCGAATTGCCTTTTTAGTCTCGGATTTGTTGGAATAGAGACGGACAGCTTCTTCCTCGTTCAGGGAACACATGGCATAGTACCGGCGATCAGCTGAAAACAATGACAGGTTTCTAAAATTGAGGTTGGTTCCACTACAAAATTCCAAAAAAAATATTTGAATTTATAGTAGAATCGAATCCTATCATTTTGTTTCAAGAAACAGAAGAGTAAGCCCGATGCGGGGCTCGAACCCGCGACAGCCAGATTAAGAGTCTGGTGCTCTACCGACTGAGCTAACCGGGCGGCGATGACACCTGCCAGCGGCGCCCTTATCGTTCTATCACGCGATCTGATGCCATTACACACATGTTGGCGCCGAAAAGTGTGAAACCCCAAAGTGATTTTAACTGACTTCGATTGACTAACAAAACTTTCGATCGACTATCTTTGTAGCGTACAATAAGGCAACAATTCATTTTTCTTCGAATTTCAATTGTTGTGAAATCAGACACTAGACAGGGCGCCAAAGATGATAACGCTGCCGCGAACAGCTGGCATCGCCGCCCGGTTAGCTCAGTCGGTAGAGCACCAGACTCTTAATCTGGCTGTCGCGGGTTCGAGCCCCGCATCGGGCTTACTCTTTTGCCTAATGGCAGAATTCTATCTTTCAAGTTTTGAAACCTGAAGTTTTGTCTAAATCTTACTTTCTTTTTAGAAAATTTTACATATTATTCATAAAAAGATCAAAACTTACGTGTACTGTAATCCTTTGGTGGTTTGTTTGCCTCCAAATAGTTCACAATCAAACTGAGATCGACTGATGCTGCTTCCTCTTTCATTGGTTGCAGTTGCCGTTGTTTGACTTCATCTTCCAAACTATGGAGAAGTGCCTAAAGCGTATCACTTGAGGGTGTTTAGGATATCTTACCAAGGCGTGTTTCTTTTCATCTGTCATGGCTGATTCGTCTTCCATATTATAAGAAGCCACGGATTCCTTAATAGTTTCTTAAGAAGTAAAAGTTGGGGAAAAGTACTTTTCGGAGGCAGTCATCGCTTTGATGACGACTGATAGAAACAGGAGAGTCGAGGTCAGAACCAAAACTTTGATTTCTTCTGGCCATTCGCTCTACTGTAAGCAGATCACATTTTTTGGTTATTAATTTTCAGTAAAAGGTCAAATCCAAAATAAATGCTGGTAAGAAACTCACATCTATCGTCTTTGGATGTCAATGACCCTTGTGACTGCTGTCGTCCGATATTCGCATCCTTAGCTTTTGCCTTCTTCGCCTTGATTACAATCTTATACATCAAATCAGTAGGAGATGGAGGTTCAACTCCTTCTTCCAAAGGATGAGTTGGCAACGGATCCGTCAACAAATGTTCACCGAAGATTTCACGGAACGTCTCTACCATTTTCTTCTGTTGAGATAGACGAAGGTGATTCTCAATGGACAAAAGAACAGGGTAAGGTGAAGTCTTGAAAGCTGTTTCCATGATAGCTTGGCAGCATTCTCGTAAAGAGATCTCGTTCATCCTCATTAGGGCAGTTGGACCATGAGTGATTATAGGTTCTTCAGGACCATCCCAGCAGTCAAGTTCAACACAACGACAGCCAGAAAGCAAAATCTGAAATTGTGTGTGTGTGTGTGTTTGCGTGTGTGTGTATGTGCGTGTGTGCGTGTGTGGTTAGAATACAGGAACAAATACTAGCCTGTCTATACATCTCCACTTCCGCTTTTGCATGTTGATGTCTACATGTTCCTTGAAACATCGCCGGTCGTTTTAGTTGAAGACCTGAACAATAAGAATCTATCTAACTGACAACAGTTTTACCAGAACAGTAGGAATTGTGAGATGAGTTAATAAAATAACTTGTCAAAGGCTTGTCCATTGTCGACTCCCTCAGTTCATAAGCAGCATTGCTTGTGTCAGCCATCCAGTCGCTCCACAACACGTGTACGAACATTTTGAAAGTAATTTCTCCCACTTAAAAAAGCGAAAGTGACATCTTTAAATTTGAAATACCGTTTGCATAGCCTAGATTTTTCAGATTCCGGTCCAAGATTGCTCCATTTACAGGAGGATGGATCCGTTCGTTCAGTCTTGGAGCTCTTTGAATTTCTTTGAAGAAGCGAAGGATGGTCTCCCTTGAGACTGTCTGTCCACCACTGGCGACTTCGTCGAACAAGGCCCAAAGGTCCTTAGCTCCTTCACCCATGGCAGTTTTAAGCATAAGGTCGATGACATCAGAGGTGTTCTTCAAAGTTTCCAAAGGAATAAAACCGCCCTAAACCAAAATGTATAAACTAAAACGGAGAAGACTTGCCTTGAAAATTCTGCTGAGGTGGTTGGATAATGACTTTTGTTCCGTAGATTGGTGTGACGATGGAAGAAGTAATCTTGAAAACCTAAAATGTGCAATTTCAAATTGTCAAACAATTTAAAAAAGACGGTTGTTTGGGATTCATTTCGTCCTCTAGAGCAAAAGAGTAAGCCCGATGCGGGGCTCGAACCCGCGACAGCCAGATTAAGAGTCTGGTGCTCTACCGACTGAGCTAACCGGGCGGCGATGGGAGTTGGTGTTGGCGCCCATATCATCTTTCCGCGCCACACATGTGCTGTTTTTGTTCACACGGCTGGCAACATCGCTGGGACCTTTGGTTTGCCGACTTTCCAACATCTTTTGCGCTTTATTATATCGATAACGTAAGCTGAGAGGATATACAAATAACAAAAACTTTCCGTAAGATCCATTCAAGTAAATTTAAAAACAATTCTTAATGCTAAACCAGTTGCTCAGTGACATTTTTTTGATTATTGCTTCTTATTGATAAATGCTTAAACATGTTGGGCAAAAAGGTTAAGCATAGTTTGAATTTTAGAGTTACACAAAACTCCTCATAAAAATATGTTTGTAAATTGAGTTACTTTGTCTAGAAGATTACGTTTACTATGCTAAAACTTCTAAGCAAAAGAGTAAGCCCGATGCGGGGCTCGAACCCGCGACAGCCAGATTAAGAGTCTGGTGCTCTACCGACTGAGCTAACCGGGCAGCAATGCCCGTTGTTCGCGGGAGTGTAATCATCTTTTCGGCCCTCAGCGCCCTGCATGACGTCATCGTTTCGCACGGCCTTTACGGCCATCATTGTTATGGTGCAGACATATCCGCATGCACAACATCAAAAAAGTAAAAAGAAACGTCAATTTTTCTGTTCAAACTCACTCTTCAAAAGTTACCCTTGCTTGTTGTCCAGGTTGTGTTCGATTGAGGTAGATCAAAGGAGAAAGTCTCTTTTCCACGTGAAAAAGAAGTCCGTGATGACATCTTCGTATTTTTTGAGCCAAAGTGAATAAATAATCAGCAGCTTCCGATACATATTGTCCAGGTGTGTCGAACAAAATGAAAGTGGTGAAAACAGGATGACTCATATCCACATTCGTCACAATTGTGAAAACTTGACCGGCTCTTGCGGAAATTCGCATTTCTTTCGGCTAAACAAACGGCTAAAATTGAAAATAGAACAAAAACTACTTACAACATAGCGCATTGCCGTTTCTCCACAACGAACGTCAGTCACTTCTTGGACAAACAGGTAACTTTTGATTTTAGCATTCTGAACTTGCATTTTAAAAAGTTTCTTTAGAAGAGCGAACCTCCAAACGGGCTTGAACTGTGAGATCATGGATCCAGTAGATGATGTGGGCTTTGGGGTCAATGCGAAGGCGGACATGGGATGAGGGGATTTTAAGCTTCTCTTCCTGAATTTAAATGAAAAATGATACACACACTCGCACACACGCACACATACGCACACACACACACACACACACACACACACACACACACGAATATTTTGAGAAACCCGACTTTTCTTGAGGTTTTTAAAAAGGTGTTTTTTCTGTTTGTGGTTGCCTAATATTTGCCGACAAACTACAAAATGTAATCAGCTGCGGAGATAAGTTTCATAAGTCGGTTCCGCAACCAAAAAACCGGAAGCAGAAAACCGGAAGCAATAGTCTTTTGTCGATGAGAATAGACACGAAAGTAAACAAAAAGGTAATTTAAAACTGCAAGGATTTCCAAAAACTGGACAATATTTTATTGAAAAGAGCAACAATTCTGGAACTTTTAGTTTACTTGGAGATTTTAACATTTCGTTGAAAATAACCACAGTGAAACTCCTAAGCCCGTTCAAAGAAAGATTTGAGTATAACGTAAATGATTTTTTATGCCGTATAAAAAGGAATTTTTTTTAAAAATTTTTTTAAAGATAAATTCAGAGAATTGTCAATTCAATGTTCAATTGAACAAATTTCTGATTTCTGTCATTTTTTTCACTTAACTCAAATACAAATTTTATACGTTTATGACAAACTTTTATAAGGTAAAAAATCAATCGCTAATGATGTCGGTAAACAATTTCACTTGTGATCTACCTTAGCACTTCCAATTTTAAGGGCTGGAAATCCTTTGACTAGGCGTGGTGGGCTGTGTGCCGCCATTCGGACGAGCAGCGGACGGCTGGCGATAAGAATGGAAATAAGTTGGCCGTTTCGGCAGTCAGCAACGCCTATTAAACACAACTGTATCCGTTCCTCTTATATGGTTACAGTATGACAATATGTTTATACTTCCCCTGACTAACTGTTGCACAGTTTAAAAGCAATTTTTAGTAAAACGTAAATGTATTTGTTCTTGTTTCCTTTCCTTGAAGATAAAATGTCAAGGGTGATCCGTTTTCTGTTGTTTGTAGTTTGCTCATAGTATTATTGTTAACTAGAGAAAACAAATTCTGATGTCTTATCAATCGTTTGTACTGTTTACGTCAGAATTCCCATTTGCCTACGCAATCGGAGGAATGCAAACACCACGGCAAGTGTGATTTCTTCACGTCTGACATCAGTTTTTTCGTTCTAAAAACGTAGATCTTTTGTGAGCAATCGGTTCAGCTCAAATGAATAAAAAAAAGATTTCACAGAGAAATAGGGACATTTATCTTAGACACAAATTAATTCTTTGCAATCCGACAGTGCCGGAAATTTTATCAGAAATAACACCTTCAAGGCAAAAATTGCCCAAAATGTGTTAAAATGCGATTGGTTTTTCACCTCATAAAATTTCCTGATAACCCGTAGATTGTCTTATCGAAACAGGATAAACTGTGGCCCGTAAAGGGGTGAGTTGGCGGATAGATTAAAATTATGTTAAAAGGGTGACTTATCGAGTCATGTGACAACATAAAAATGTTTCCTAATAGCTGCTCTTTTGAACAAACTTTGAAAATTTGCATTATTGCTTAATGGCAAAACTGGCTATTTCTTTCCAAACAACGCAGCCATTGCCCCCTTTGAAATTCTCATTGGAGAAAGTGTAGTGGTTTCACACAACTAGGCAGTTACGTTATAGTTTTTCTCACGCTTGGAAATTAATTCTGGTAGTGCGACAGCCACTCGGTGAAACATCAAAAACGCGTCAGAAATATCAGCAAGATCAAAGAAATTTGAGATGAAACATCAACAAGATCAAACATGGAGTTAACTTTTCGAAAACATTAAAACGCCGATTGTTACGATGTGCTAAGATAACGTTAAGAAAACAAATTAACTGAGTTGTGAATTATTCCAGTTTTTTTTGTTGCAAAAAACAAAACTTATTCCTTGCAGTGCTGAATATAATCTATTCAAAAGTTTTTTAAAGTCAGTAAAATATGTTTTAGCTTGATTTTGTCTCATGGGGCACTGCGGGCGGTCGATCTTCTAAATTTTTCCAACATGGCAAGTACTTTAATTGCTTTGTTGAAAAAAGAACAAGGAATAGAAAGTATTTGTTTTTTTAAGTATCAAACGGTCTTCTCAAACTTTTATTCATTTCGCACCTATTTGAAAACCTTGGGAGAAACTCACGCCACCAAGAATCGGTTAAATAATTACGTTTGTCCAACAAAAGTTTAGAGCTTGAAACAATGAGCCAAATATTAGTTTAGATGTCTTGGAAAACTTTTAAGTTAAAATCGGACTAAAGTGAAAAGTTTGTACGAAGACGTCAGTTGGTATATTCGGAATTCGTCGGTAAAAATGTTAGTGATTTTTCATTGTTGAATCTCCAAGTCCAGCTGGTTCAACTGTATTTTACACTAAACAGGTTTTGGCTCACATGAACACTTTTTGAAACTACAAAACTACGACCCCCTGGGTTCGTCGTTTGGCAAATCTTGTGCCACAGTGCGAACAGAAAGTGCAAGGTGATGCAGTTGTTTTCTCATGTTCGAATCTCGTCTGCGCATCCCTTCTCACGCATTTTTTTCGATAGTGGACAAACGCGTGCGCGGGATGACTTGTCTTTGTGCGTGCCGGCGTGCCAGCCCGCGCAATATTCTTGTCTCTTGGCTGGTGTACTTTCTTGGAAAATAGGCATATGGCTTTACAATTAGTTAGGATTCATTCTTGTTTCACCTTTGACTTCAGAAAATAGTCGGTAATGGGCGAGGCTCATCAGACCTCATTGGGTGGAACCAGTAGGCTTATTTTCAGTCCTTTTGGATGAACAGGATGGCGAATAAATTTGTTTAGAATAAGGATAAAATACGGTTTTTGAAAGCTTCAGGAAATTCAATGTTTACGCTTTGAAATCATTTAAAATCAATGGTATTATGGACAACGGCCAGAAAACAAAATTTGATCAAACTTTTGATTTGGTACGGGTGTAGGCACCAGAAGAAAAAACAGACTTTTGTATAAAAACCACTAAAATCACCAATACTTTAAAAAAATTTATTATTATGATTTTCGTCAAATAAAATGTCAAACATCCCTCTTCCTTGTTTCGATGCGTTTTATGTTTGCGTGGGTTACCTCGCTTTTTGAATCCCTAAATTACCCTTTCATCGTACTTCACATAATTCTTTTCAATAAAATCCCTTTTTCCACATTTGTTTTGACTGTCGATACCTGCGCGGCCAAACATCAACGTGTATAAGTAAGTGTTGACTCATTTCCCTGGAGGATACCTCATTACTTTTTCAAAGTTAAACAACTTCCACCCCGCGGCATCCGTTTCGTACATTTATATTTTTATGATTTTTGTTACTACTTTTTTAGTTCAGTGGCACTTAAGGGATGTATCCTTAAGAATGATAAAACTTAAAGTAAAGTCCCCCTGCACCTCCAAATCTGCCAACACTCTCTGGTTGAAAGTTCTTCATGGTTAATATGAGTAAGTTCAGCTGAGTTGGTTAAAAGCTCGTTTTTTAGGGTTGTTATTTTACTCTGTTTTTGATGATTCACTAAAGTTTGCATTAGGCTCTTAAGGACCCTATCCTTAATGTATCCATAAAGGCCGTATCCTTAAGGATGTTATGAGTTAAGTCTAAAGTCACACCTATCACACCTAGATTTCGAAGTCTGACACCCTAATCATTGGAAAGTTTTAAAACCTTAAGCTCGTGTTAGGGTAAATTTTGATATCTATTTCAATGTTGCGTTAAACTTTTAGTAGTCCTAATGTATATTTTAAAGATTAGTTGGTTTATTAAGCACCTCAAACGGTTTGTTTTCGGATGAAAGGGTTAAGCAGTAGCTCTCCAATTCTGCAAACCCCTTTAGCCCAGAATTCCCCTCGTCGGATTATCTCAGGCATATTTTGAGAAGCTCTCGTGGTTTCCGCCGGACACACCGTTCGAGTGTTCGACATCTGCGAGACGCACAATTAGTTTGTGCACCCGTTGGGCGCAGACTGAAAATGAGCCACAATACTGGATGGAGGACGGGCCTCGCGCGAGGCCCACCGGCAGCGCCGCCCCTGCGCCCCCCGCGCATAAACAAGCCGCTAGGTGAGCCGCTTCTTGCTCGCGCCCTGTGCCCACTTGTTGTCGCCTCTTCGGCTGCCATCCAGAGAGGAGGCAGCCAGCCACGGTCTCCTCTCCTGAATTCTACGCTTCCGGCCGGCGGGTCGTCCGGCCGGCTGCTGCTGCCACCGGCGCCGCCGCCGCGCATAAACAGTCGCTCGGGCCGGCCAAAATACGAATATTAGCAGCAAATGTGCGTGGGAGAGGGGAATCCACACATACACACGCGCTCACTCTATGACGGACATTGCGCCGGCGTCAGACCACACTTTCCCGCATGGCGGCGGTCTTAATCCGCTCTCCAGCCACGCTGTGGTGGGACTATGCGCGAAGAGTACGCTGCGTACCACACCGGAGCTCATCCCGCCTCAATTCACTCTCTTCTGAGCCTCTAAAACCAAAGATAGCCCATTTTGGCAGTTTTCACATCAGTTGGTTAACCTAAGATAAAAACCAATTAACAGTAAAGGGATTCATTTTCCTGGAGTCCCAGTTGTCCTTTCGGATTGCATTTGTTCTAATTGGAGGTTCCTTGCTTTATTTAAATCGAAGATCTCTTCAGGGTGTCCTGAAGTTGACCAAAATAGAAATCTCCCAGATATATTACACTTCAATCTAGAATATGTACTTTAGTCTGCCGAAGAAGCGTTTGGATCTTTCGAAAAACTACCAAACCAACCTAAAAATCCGATTAAATTGATTTTTCAACTTTTGCCAGATTGTTTTAATAAAACATATTACTTACAAATAACTAGTAGTTTTCAACTAGTGGTAATAAAAAATAGTGTTAATCAAAAATTAATCTTTTTCATACATTTTTATTTAAATCGTTTTTAATGTTTTTAATTTATATACATATAGTACTCTATTTGAAAAGATCGTTCGTTTTTAAAAGTAAACTTAGTTGTTTGACTTTTCAAAATGTTTACAAAAAGATACCTATAAATTTTTATGCAATTTTTTTTTCAAAATCTTAGAATTTCTGTGTTTTCTATTAAAAGTAGTAGAAAAACAATCATTGAATTCCAATTAAAAAAATTGAAAAAGTGACGAAAAGATTAAAAATACAATTATTTTTAGAAAGATTGACTGAATGTTTAATTCTTGTCTTATAATGAGAATGAACTCTTATTTCAGATATTTAAATTACTCTACCTTTTTGAGATGTTACATTTTGAGGGCCGGTTCGGTTTGTGCTGTGGCGCCGCTTTAGCTCATTCAAATTTCATAGCGTTCTTTCCCTTCTGAAAACCGCACTTGTGGAATTCCAATGGCCCTCGATGTAGTTTTGTGACCTGCCCTTTGTTTTTTTGGCTTTCAGAATTGTTTTTCTTTATCTGGTTCCTTAATCCTCCCTGAATCCTCGAAATCATGGCAAATGATTTCGGAGGTTAGAAATTCTCGCCTTGGCAAAAGACACCGAGGCCCCCACCACTCTGCCGGAATATTTTGCAGCCACGCTCCACGCCTAGGAAACACGGCCGCGCATAAACATTCAATGCGCATGGCTGATTAAAATTGGGTAGCCGGCCAAAACGGCGCTTCATTAACGGCGCTGCGCCTGTTGACGCGCGGTGGCACGCGCAGGTGCTGATTTCGGGCTCCCGGAGGGAACGGCTGTTCCGAGCTGATAGCCTGCCAGCCGGGGCGTGAAACTTTTTCATGCTTCGGCGGTGCTGATGCTACTGCGCTTCCATCTGTACTCTATGGTCGCAGGAGCGCTCAATCTGAGGGAAAAAAGTGTGCTCTCCGGCTAAAAATAACTTGGGTGCAATTACTTCTTGATTTAAAGAAACCCAATTAGTTTTTTTTTAGTTTTGAATAGACGAAAGTGAAAGGCATCTCATTTCCTGATGATATTTTGCCTAAAAACCTCAGGCTAGCCCAAAAAGCCCTTTCAAAATGTTTTTCAAACCCGGTAACCTAGAAATCCAAGCCTCTGTTCTTCCTTGTTACACAAAAACTCATTTATTGAGTGATGTTTACTGCGACCGATTGATACATGCTTCAAGTGCTGGAACTTGGTGGTTTCCAGCCAACAAGTTGTTTTGACCTGCGTATCGGAAGTGTTTGATCTATTCGTGCACATTGCAATGCTGGAAAATAATCTACACTCCAGTCAAGGAAAACAACAAAATGGATCTCTAGAATTTACTACATTGACTTTACATTGAAGGAAAAATTCGAAATCTCATAACTGTTGGATTTACACTTTTTTTTGAAATGGATGAATCGGATGCCGAAATCTGTGTCTTTTTTGAATAGATTGAAAGTATTTTTAAACTAACAATTTTTTTAAATGAAAAAATAAAAATTTTGGAACGGAAATTTCATGCGAAGTGTTTGGTAATAACACAAATTTTCATATGTCCTTTTAAATTTCCTAAATCAAGTGAATCGTTGTTGAGCTAAAAACCAAGTTTTGTTAGGATTTACCTCCTTCAAAATCAACTGCTCATCTGCTTTTCATCAAAATACTTAGATTTGTGTCACCGGTTTGATCTGAACTGGTCACTTTTCGAAAAACTTCTGGGCCCACCCTTGTTTCTCACATTTTGAGAATTCTTACTTTAAAAAACTTTTAAATAAGCTTCGTCAAGTACTAGGACGGTTCATTAAAGCTTTTCTGGTTGTTGCCAAAATAATGCTCTTGAAAAGTGATTAACAAATAATTACTCATGACATAGTTGTTGTCACCCTTGCCTGACGGTTACTAAGACGCCCTTTAAGGACGTCATGTTTCATACTGAGCATCGAATTTAATTTTAAAACAGTAAGTTTTTGGTCTGAAAATGGTCATCTTTGTGTTCCCTCCTCTCTCTTGTCCTCCATCCCATATCCTGTTGAAGCAGCTAAAATGACGCAGAATACTAAAAACTATTTTTTGTTGCAACGAAAACAATGTTTTTTAAAAGTTTTCATATAGGAGATAAACAAAGCACCGGCGATTACACTAAAGATACGCTTTAGTGACCCAATGTGACACTGAACAGCGACTTTAGTTCATACAAAAACAATCAAAGTAGGTTATTTGATTTTAATTGCGAAGAGAGATCTTTGTGTTCCCTCCATTCCCTTGTTCCGTTCGTCCCCCGTCCCATCTCCTGTTTAAGCGGGCGATAGTAACCAGACGCACTACGTCCAAACAATTCCCCCGCGCACGCCGGCGTCAACGGCCAGGTGATATCAGTTGGTTGCTCGCGCAGTCACCCCAGGACCGTCGATCAATGCTCGCCTCCACAGATAGCAAAACAGGCAACGACCTCCGCGCTCTTTGCCCTGGACAGGGTGGGCTATTCCGTTATCATTACATGGTTTACAACCAACAAGTTTAAAATGCCGATTTTTCTGTGTGAAATCTAATTTATCAGGTTAAATATGAGCTAATGGTAGGTGAAGTAAAGGCACAAGTAACGCCGATTTTTCATTCACAACAGAGTGCGTCATATTATGCCCCGCCGGCCGAGAGAACCATTAAAATATTAATGTGATTTCCGAGAGGCTGGATTAGAAGTGAAAGTAGAGACGCGTAGGAAACAAGGCGCTAATGGGTTCAAAGTAAGAGAATGGGAAAAGAATTGCAAAAGAGAATATACACATTAATAGGGGTTTAAAGGTACTTTAAGTTTGTAAAAAAAACTTTATATTTAACCTTAACAATCAAACTTTGACCTTAACGATTGTGAGTTTGTAAGCTAAATCGTTTTAAAAACAAAAGTGATTTATTAATCTATTTTGAGACGGAAACGAAACAATAGCACGTTCACAAGTGTGACAACTTTTATCTCTAAAAATTAAATGAATTTAGAAAATTCTAAGCTATTGTTTTGTAAAATGACAATCACAATTAAAACCTTGTTGACAAAACATTTAAACTAAAAATAACTATAAAAAAGTGTACCAAACTCATAAAACTTGCTTTAATCACAACAGCAAAACAATGGAACAAATTAGTTCGACAAAATTGTGGATTCATAATAATGCATATCTTCGTTTTCTTATCTTCACTTTTCTTAGCTTTTTCTCAATTTTTGAACATTCTCTTTTATCTATTTCCTTATTTCTCTCTCTTTCTCCCCTTTTCTTTTTCTTTTTTTCTCTATCTCTAATTCCCTCTAGTTTTTTTGGTTTCCTTAACTTTCGTATATCCCACAAGCTTTCAATTTGTACCTCTCATTTTTTTCTCTTGCTGAAAAATGAATAAACCAAATTTTCCATTTTGGTCATTCCTACTGTTTTTGCACTGTTAAAACTTTTACTCCCTTTTTCACTTTTTTCAAAAAAAGAAAAGCTGAAACTTTTATAAAACTTTTCGTTTTGGGCAAACAGTCTTGTTTATTTCTCCAAAGTCTCCCCCTTTGAAAATGTTTCTGCCGGCAACCCTTCTTTACCATCTCTCCGTCTCTTACCACACTGATAAGGACTTACCTTCACATTTCTTCACTTCACCCATTATTTGCCATAACGTTCCGAAAAAGATCCCATTTCGCTGCGTCACAAACACAAATCTACCGCATTGGCCCCCGCGTGGCGACAGAAGCGCGCGGTGGCGACGGGGCATTAGGCGCCGGTGCTCGGATGGACGTGGCATCACAGCCATCGCCGCGCACCGCGCATTGTATACAGGCGGAATCGATAAAGAGTCGCCCACGGGCGCCTCCCTGCGCTTCTCTTCCACGTACGATTGTCCTATTATGTACTGCTACCCAAACAGTACCACCAGGAGGCAGGAGGCGCCCGGCCTGGCACCGGCGCCAAGTCTTACGGTAACTCAGCAGCCTCGGCAAGGTCTTGGGAACCTCGGGGGTCTGAAATCACTTGAGGTAGTGTGAGTTGTCTTTGAAATAGGACTAAACCATGCAAAATGTAAATTGAACTTGATGACGTCATCATTTGTACTTTCACCTGGCGATAAAAAGGCAGGGTTGTAGGTAGTCAGGTCAAGTCTCAAAAGTACCTGCTCACTTTAAGTCGAATTGAGCTAACTTCAAAATAATTTCGGTGAATTACCGACAAAACATGATATTTTCAAAATGACATGGAGTTATTTACGTTTATAATTAAGAGGTAAACCATGTCCAAGAGGAAAACAAAGATTAAAAATCATTCAAAAAGTAGTAAAACTGAGGTTGTGTTAAGATTTATGGAAAATTTGTTAAGGAACTTAAAAGAAACATTAAAAAACATTATTTACAATTTAATAAAGTTAGCTTTTATTCGTTTAAACTTTCGAATGAAAAAATAGAATACGAACATTTAAAGTTTTGTAAGCGAAGTTGATGACTTTAAGAAATTTCTTTTTTATATTGAAATGTTCATTTTGAAACGAAATTTCAGTTTTATACTAAATCTTGAATACTGTTTCGTCAAACGTACATTTTAAATAAAGTTTAAATTGGACCTTTATCAAAGTTCTCATAAAGTTTAAATGTTTATTACAGAATTTAACCATTTTAAATGCCTTTAGGACACTTTCTAACATTTACTAGTAGTATTTTCAACATTATATGGTTTTTAATTTTTTTTTGTTGAATAGTTGGTTTTTTTTGTGAAAGTTTAATGTGATTTTTGATCTCGCATTTGAATTTTAATTGCTTACATATAACAAAAACGAAAATATTTCTTAATTTCTAATGGGGTATTATGATATTTTCCACTTTTCTATTTTTAACCGTTTTTGAAACAATTTCCTTTCCCCCTTGTTGTTTAAAGATCCGCCTACAACCCAACTGCGATTTCTGTTTATGCCCTTTTTCACCTCTAAAAACTTTCAAACACAGTTCCGATGAAGAATGTGAAGCCATCGAAGCTGAATCACGCGCACCAACAACGCGCACAGACAACGGCGCCTGTCGGGAGAGTTTTTGTACTTGCGCGAGGGGCGGACACGGTTGGTTTTGTGTCCGGTCTCTTTATTCAGTCGTTTTACAGTTCTGTTTTATTTTGTCCGAAAATGTGCACCTAAACGTGTTGGTTTTTGTGATCTTTTCTAAAATCTGTTCATAAAATTGTTGTTTTGTGCCCTTTTCAATTCCCCTTTGTTGCTTTAGTCACCGTAATTCATACACATTATACTCAGTAAATCTGTTGTTTATCAACTTGCCTGCAACTTAGAATTTCTTTCCGAATTTTTGTCTTATCCTTACTATTAAATTTAAAATTTTGTCCTTAAATACCTTAACGCAGAACGTCTTTAAACCATAAAAGCTCAATTTTGTTCTGTAGTTTTCAAGTACATAAGATTCACGCTTACTATTCTTCCCAATGACCTTGTCGTAATTTTAATGGATCTTGCAAACCTTAGTCCTTAAGGTTTTAACCCCAAAATCTGCCCTCGGGCCACCCCGCTATTTCTAAATTACCCCTATTCTATTCGCCATTTTGGTTTATTCGCTAATTGTTTTCTTGTTCATTCAAGAGATTTTGAAAAGAGTCTGGTGACGTCATAACTTTTTTCTAACTTCCGTTTTGTTGCAATTTTGGGTGAGCGGATACTCCTTAACTAATTTTTAGACAGATTCACCTAATGAAATCTTGAGAAACCCAGCTTTCACGTTTTCACCCAAGTTTGGCCCTTAAGGTCCTAAGTCCTTAAGGTGCGTAAGGTGTGTGACATCAACTTTCACCTTGGCGATAGACAGACGCTTGAAGAAATTGGGCTTAGAACACTCAGATTGAAAAGAAACAATGCCCAAAAAATTTGGAGGTACTGGAAACGGCACATGTGTCTTGCAAGCGCGGGAGAGGCACCTACCGTAACCCAAGAAATGGTTCGCGCTCTTTTGAAATGTCAACACCAGGCCCCCCATATACCGGCGCTGTTTCGCCACCCCTCCGATCCTTGACGCGCAACACGGCGTCTGACTCAGCGGCGCTTCTGTGAGGCGAATGAGCCGCGCTGCTTGCTTATCAGCAGCCAAGCGGCCGCGCGCCTGCCCCTCCGTTACCTAGCAAAGCGCACCACAATTCCTATTAGGCGGACTCTCTTCTATCTCGGTCATTTGTGCACCGGGTCCCTATGGCGAACGGTCGTCGCTGCCTCTCCCACCCTTCCGAATCGCGCCCTTATTGGGCTCCCGTGAGTCTGGCGTGGGGTTTGAAACCCTTCCACCTAATAACACCTCACTCTTCATAATGCGCCGTGTTTTCGCGCAGGCCGCACTGCAATTTGCATCTGCGCCACCAGTGAATTCCCGAATCATTACTATGGAGAATACGGAATCAAGTCTCCCGGGGCTAAAAACAAGGCCCTCTAGACTACCGTAATCCAAATTTGGGGGACCGGAAAAGGGATGGGAACCTTTTGAAGAATAGGGGATCTTCTGGTTATAAAGACTTCTTAAGGTTTTAAGGTTCATTAGCTAAGGTAACCATCTAAAAAAACTTGTAGTAACAGCAATGCCTTACCAATTTCGCCTATTTGAAGTTGGAGTAAGATTTCAATCGTTTTCCTATATTGTCTGGCTCAGAATCGCTGTAAATGAGATACCTTGAAATTTTGATTTTGGACCACCCAGATTTTTGATCATCCAGTAAACACAAATGACGTAAGGTCAAGTTTAGTCAAGAAACCTTTTTGAAACAAGCCTATAGGAAATCGGAAATTGTATGATTTTACAAAACTCGGGTTCTCGACTTCCCTTTTAAATCTTCTATTTTCCAAATAATTAAGGTGTTTTTAAACTTTCCTTAGCTTTTTAAAGTCGGAAATTCATTAAGGACTGACTATTTGCAACTTATGAGTAAGCCCCAGCCTAGGCGGAGTTTTTTTTGCCAATTGTACCCGGCCTCTTTAGGCGCCAGAATTGTACCCTCCTTCGTAGGCTCGCGGGCGGCGACTGTTTCCAGCTGAACCTCCCACCTAGTGCTAATTCGCTTGCTTGTTTTCTAGGCCGAGGGATAACACACGCATGCATTGGCAAGAGTGGCCGGCGGTGTCGCAAACATGCGCAGGCCCCGCCGTGGGGACCGATGTGTCCGCGCAGCCGTCGCCGGCAGAAGTTATCAACGACGGATTAACCTTTCCCTCGATGTGGGTGGGAAAGGGCGTAAAAGCTCAAAGGAATCCACAAACTCTCACCCTCTTTTTTTCCTGGTGGGCGCCCAGGATCTCGTAAACAATCGATCGCTCCCAAATAATTGATACAATACCCCTTTTCAGCGGACCGTGACTCAGAATGGCGACGTGACCGTTTGCTGATAACGCGGTCCTGCGCAGCAAAACTGTTCACGGGCGTCCAAAACCAACGCCCAATTTTTTTCAGCGGGGCTGATGCACTGAGGAAACAGAGGCGCAAAAAACAAAACAACGAAATGTGTTGCCTGCAAAACAGAACTCGAAAGGACGAATAAGTAAATTCTCTCGAAGCTCAAAGAACAATGAAACCTTAAATGCTTTTACTTAAGGCACCTAAAAACCTTAACATTAGGTATAATACCCTTACAAATCTTATCTTCCGGGTGAGGACTTCCGTGTTGCCCGTTCTTTTATGCGTGTTACCCAGATGAGCTAGTACTAATGGTGAATGAGCTATGAACCTCAGACTATTCTAAGGAAAAGGGTTTTTCTGGCTGTTTAAAAAAAATTAAATTATCTCATTACTTTAAATTTACCGTTTTGCAAAAGCACGACATCTCTAAAAGCAAACGATTAATGATTTTAAGAATATAAAAAACTTACTTTTATTACTAGTCCAAATACTATTTTCTGATTTACATTTTGGAAATTTAAAAGCACAATTAAAATGCCGTGTTGTTTACACTTCAGGTTTTAAAGTATTTAAAATTTCTTTTTTTGTCAGAGTCAGTTTTTTACAGTTTTAAATTTTTAAGCAAACTCAAATTGAAATGAGACATAAAAGTTTAAAAAATTAATATTTTTCATTTAACCGTTTTTACCCTTTTTTTGTCAAATTTTGAAGGAAGCCTAATTGCAAGTTAAATTTAAAATTTTAAACCACGCATCTATTTCAAAAGATCATAACGTTATGAAACATCGCAGAAATGAGAAATAAGGCACTTTTCAACGAGCAACACAATTTTTCTGTTAAAATTAACTACTTACAACTACCCTAACTAAGCGTTTCTACAACGAAATATAAGTTTAAAATGTCAAACAGTTATAAATTTTTCGTCAATTTTCACATTGTCAGAAGTAACAATATTGTGATTCTAAACTGAAAATGGAAAAAGAACCTGAGTTTTTGATGTTTAACTTGAACTATTTTGGGCCTGAAAGTTGATCTTTATTTGTCAATCGAATATTTTTGCAACGCTGTTTTCCAAATTCACTATAAGGAAGTATGCACTTCCACATTGAAAGTGTGAAAACAACCCAAAAGTACAAAAGTACTGAAAATGAATTTAAGGACTACTTTTTGAAGTATTTACTTTTTTCGCATTTGTTTTCAAAATTGGCTTTGAATTCAGAAAGCTTTGGTTAATCTCAATTGGCTGGAGACAATTAGCCCTCGCATTTGCAACCCAGATCCAGCGTCAGTCTTTCACATGAATAGCAATTTCCCGTCAATCAGCCTTCATTTCGCTGTGAAAATCTCCTCGCGCGCCTTATTTTCCAGCCCCTTTTCTCGAAAATAGCTCTCCTGAAGCCCGCCAAAAGGGGTTTTGTCGTTTTACAGTTCCGTACAGACCGGTGTTTGAACACAGGTGCTTCGGACCAGTTGACGTGTCTCCTGATATCAGAGGCTGCGCGGCGGACATCGATTGATCTGCCGCGCAGCTGTGGCTCCATTATGCCCGCAGGCACACGCCAGCCAAAACACCGACTGCACTGCTACGGGGGACCACCACAGCCGAAGAGATCAGGTACCCCCGCGGGCGGAGGTGATTACCGTACTCGCGCGAAAGATGAAGATATTTAGGCGCAGGTGAAGCTAATCAAGGTGTGCTAAATAATCCCGCGGGGACCATTAGAGCGCGCTAACGATCATCAGTCGACGTAAAGTGCTCAACGGCCGCTTATCAATTCTGGGCAATTAGTTTGTTTGGAAGGGGCCTGCGCAAAGCAGAGTGCACTCTTTTGTCTATGATTAGCACGCGAAATGGGGACTCTGCCACATGGTGCACTTTGGGATCAAAGGTGATAAGAGTAAGACGCATGGGTAATTAGGGCATATTTGGGCAGCAGAAGATGAAATGTTAAGGGATCGGTTATTGAAAACACTGCTTTTTCTGTTTTCGAATATAACTGTTCTAATTGTATAATACTAGTTTTTTTTATTGAAAACGTGCTTAATGCATACGTGGTTTACCTTCCTTAGGCCTATAGGAACTTAAAAAAGATTGTGGGTAATTTACGATAGAAACACAACGAGAAAAATGTTGAAATTGAGAGTTTTGGCATTAGCAAAAAGTAAAAGTGAGTTTGCCTTCTTTGAAAAATTTCTCTCTCTCTCTCTCTCTTTCACTCTCTCTTTCTCTCGCTCTTTCTCTCTCATTTCTGGTTTTTCTTAAAAGTGGAGTAATTGGAGAAGCTAAATACATAAAGGTGGGAACATATGTGAGAAATTGTTTCTTTAGTTCTAGAGTTACATCGACTACGTAGACACGTTCAAAAAAATTCAACTTTAAATGAAATTTTAATTTTTTTAAATGTTACTTTAGTTCTCTTATGAATTCTATAATCATTAAGTGTTTGTTTTCATTTTTAAGTTTTCACTTTAGTTTACTTTTTTGTAAATTTTTTGAATTTCCCCAGATTTATCTAATTTTTTAGGCTTTTTTTATTTATATTCAGCTTTTGAAATTGCAAAAAGTCTCTATTTTTCTAGTTAACGACTTAGTTTCAAATCTTTCATTACTGAAATTCAACAATCACTTTGCAGTGGGTTCATCTCTTTGAAGTTTACTTTTGCAAGTTTAATTCTATCTCTGTTTTTATGCAAAACTCTTTCCTTCCCTATTTTTTTCTTTTCTCTTCTTGTTTTTAAGCATACCTGTTAAAGCCGCTATGTCCTGTTTTGTTTTCTGATCTTTGCTCTACTTTATTCGTCATTCCCCAGTCTCCCGGAATTTTTGTTTATCCGTCACTCCTTTCTCTCTAGGTGCCGATTGTTAAAGCCAACTGCTGAATTTCTCATTTCGCAGAGGGGAATTGGGCTTTGAACAATTAGTTTTCAAATTAATTAATTGCCAATGAATTGTATTACAAAAAGAAAGGCTCTTCTCTCTTGATTCCGAATTTTGTATATTTCGGAAGGAAGTAACTCGGCGCGGCAAACCTCAGCCATATGCACCCAAGTTCATTACCAAGCCGGTACTGCTGCTCTTTTGCGTGGGGCAATCATTGACTACGGGAGTGTCGCAGGCATGTTTTCGCGAGGGGCCGTGGGCTTGTTGTGAGCCAAAAAGCAGGAGCATGCGCGACAGGCGCGCGGCTTCATCACATGGCTCGCGCACCTCCGGGGAATGATGCCGCTGTAAAGCGCTGCCCCGATCCCCTGCAGCAGTGTCGGAGCCGCGCTTCCATGCACCTCTCCCTAGCCAGTGGCGGCTCTTACTCAGGTGTCTCATTCGCTCTTCTGACTTTCTACGAAGTGTTCGGAATCTCGGCTAATCGGTTGATTCAGAGTGGAGTCTTCGCCCGACTGCCACCACCATGGGAGATAAGAGAAAGAACCGGAAAAGGAAAAACAGCGGCGACTTGGCGGAGTACCCCACGAGGACCCTCAAGGTGAGAATTTGGCTCAGCTCTAGAGAGGGACTTGCAACATTTTCTGATCTCTTAGTAATTACATCTGGATTATCTCATTCTACGGCGCTAATCCTAAGTCGGCTGAGCCGGAGAAAAGATCACTGTCTGCTTCACAATGAATTGAACAAGTAGTTTTGATGACGTGGCTTCTTTTAGCAAGAAAATAGAAAAGCAGTGACAGGGACTAGGCTTTGAAATGTAAAATGTGTGTGTGAATCTCCAACAAGAGAGCAACAGAGTGAAAGAGGGATAATACCCAGAGAGAAAGAGAGAGAAAGAGATAGACAGAGAGAGAGAGTGGAAGAGAGAGAGAGAGAGAGAGAGAGAGAGAGAGAGCGTGAGAACTAAAGAGTGCAAGAGAGGGACAGATATTGAGAGATAGTCCGACAGGGAAAGAAAAAGGAAGAGATGTAGCGATAGAAAGATCAAGATATGAAGGGAATGAAAGAGGGTGTGTGGGTGAGAGGGATGGAGATGGAGAGAGAGAGAGAGAGAGAAATATTGAAAAAAAAAGAGAAAGAGAGAAAAAGAAAAAGAGAGAAAGAGATAAAAACGAAAAATCTGCCACAATCTGAACAAGAATGCCTTTAAACTTTTTTGACTCCTGAAAAAGTCGCGGTAATGAATTGTTCATTTTAAGCATACATTTCGTTGTTGCATTTACAAAAATAGGAACGATATGCTTGTTTTTTTCAATTTTAGAGCAGTTAAAACAGTGATCATGCCCTCTGAAAAATCCTTTGTTGCACTCCTCTTGCTCCCCACTCCCACTCTCCACAAATTGTTTATAAATAAAATTCGGGGGCGCAATCGGCGTTTTTCAGCAATACACGATCGACGAGAAACTGGAGATCATCGATTTCGCAAAGAGCATGGGGAACCGCGCCGCCGGCAGGGAATACAACGTGGCAGAGAGCTCGATCCGCGAGTGGCGCAAGAATGAACAGAAATTGAGGTGCCGACTTATGTGGACTAGACAGACTTTCGCGTGCAGAAACCTCAGTGAGACTGATCCTGACCGAAGCCGACTAAGTGGAGCGGGACGGAGGGTGGAAGCCAAGGGCAATTTTGAAGAAGACTTGGAACAGGTAAGCATTTTCTATTCAAACACTGAATGTCCATTTATTTGTAATTTAAACTCTGACTCAAATATGTTTCCGTCATTTCTGATTTTGAAGCAACCTTTCCGAGGTGTTTTCCAAAAGAGTGTGATTGTTTCTCAAACCCTAACGAGATCAAACACAAAAAAATCAACAAAAACTGCGGAAATCGATCGATTCTCAAACCTTTTTTAACAAATGGAGTCATGGCCCCATGATTAAGTGCGCTTGTTTAATGTCCGCCGCGCAATCACCTGCGCAACATGTGTAAACCTCCGTTGTGGTACTGCGAGCGGGGAGAAACAAATGAGCTAACTCCGCGAATAAATCTCATGTCGGGATCCATGTAAAAATCGTTTTTACTGACGTTTACAATACAAAAAATTTGAATTTCACAAAAGTAGATGGTTTGCATAAGAGAAAAAGACACCTATGGAGGGAAATTAAATAACCCCCTGTACTAAAGTTAATCAATTTCCCTCCATCGCTTGTGTCTTCTTTGATTTTTTGGTAACTGAAAAAATGTTTTTAGGAAATAATATAATTATTGTCTTGATTTCATATTTTACATTTGATTAAAACTAATTTTGAAAAAGCTAATTAGCCCACGTTTATCAATCTTCTGACTTCTTGGGGATTTCATCTTTCTAATCGAATCAGCACTTTTTCCTTTGTTTTATTCGCCACAGTATCCCTCGATTAATGAGGATTTGTCACACGTTTTCCCGCTATCTCGAAGTCTTTTTGCCTACCAGGCAATCGGCGTGATTCAATGCCCGGCAGATACCGAGAGAGGTAAACAAGTAGGATAAGGGGTGCAAGTAATAGAACTAAAGAGCCTGGGGAAAAACTTCCAAAAGAAATGATCAATGTATCAAACAAAACAGCTTTGTAAACTATTGTATAGGAGATTTGCTGAATTACTAGTTTTTAAAAGCGCTTTTTTGCGTTTCTTACTGTTTTGGTGCTATTATAATTTGAAAAAAACCGGTTGTGGGGCACTGATATTAACAAACAATTTAATACATTTCACCAAAAATGATGTGAAACTGACGATGGAAATGACAAACGAAATCACACAAATGCGTGAAACAATGGAAATGAGGATTTGTTATATTGTCAATTCTTTTGATATTTCGGCCTCTCGAAGCTGTGTAAAGAAACAAAACAAACTATATTTGAAGTGTTTTGAAGCCCATTCCACAATTTTAAATTTGTAATAAAAGATGCTTCCTTAAAAGCTCTTGTTTCTAAAATTCACAATTTGTCAATTTTACATTGTTTGTTTGTATTCTTCAATCTCTTTCCTTCCTAATTACGCGTCACTTTTGATTATATGGTGTTTCACATTTTGCCGCTAATCTCGTTGAACTTCTCGAACAGCTCAGATCAAAAGAGCCATTTAGCAAAAGATTCATAGAATAGTTTGCAGACTTTTGAGATTGCTAGAAAAAAATAGCGAAAGAATTGAACCTGAAAACGTGAAAGGACAACTTGGTTTCAAAAAGAACTTTCCTAGAGTTTTAGGATTTCGAGAAATCATTCAACAAATTTGACAGCACACGTACTTTGTCTCTTCAACAATTTTAGTTTCTTATCTCGTAGAACAGAAAAGCCAAGTTGTTTTCCAAGACTTTACAGCAGAACTTTCATTTTTCAACCTTCTCACATTACGTTTAGTCTAGCCTCAGCAGACGTTCGCAATTGGTTTACATTACGTTTTCGTGTGAAAAACATTACACTTTATGCGAAAGTGTGAAAATTTCAATAGAAAAGTTGAATTTCACCTTTTTGAGTGAGAAAAGCAAAAGAAGAAAAGAAAACTTACGTCAATTTTAGGAAACGAAAACTTCCCTATGAAAACAAAGCGATCCAAATATGGACTAATTGTTTCTATATTTAAAAAAGTGAAAATTGTTTTTTTAACTTTTGAGAATTTTACACTGTGTTTAAGAACTTCACAACCAAAACGCGGACTCAATAATTAAAAAGTGTAATTCTACCTTTTTCAATAAGAAAAAACATGCAATTTTGGTATTTAAACCTTGCACCAATATTAAACTATAGCAAACTACCTTTTAAAAAAACTAAGTAAATTAATAGAAAAACTTTTTTTTTTACGAAAAACACAGTTTTTGGTTTAAATTAATATCGATTTCTAAAAACATAGCAATTTTAAGGTAGCTTATTCAGTACCCACCCGTGGACCCCAATTTAGATTGTTTGTTTGTCCGGCGGCCAATTAATACCCATTTTTTCAGGGCCTATTGCAAGCTCCGTTGTCCCTCGTACTGCCGGGTTCCACAACCGACGCTTCCGCCACGGAAAACAACGACCACGAAGTAATTGCCACCCCATCTGATTTACTTCCTCTATTTTCTTCCAGGCCTCTCTCGGTGCCGCTTCGAACGCCTCGACGCACTCCAGCTCACCAACACTTTCCGTGGCGTCGGTGAACGGGTACAATGGCAGCTCCTCCAGTCGGCGGAAAGCCAAACAGCCGAAAAAGTTGATCTGCAACGAGGTTTGATGACAGACGACGCCACCACATCCTCCGCCACATTGCCTTCTAGTAGCTGAAGGTCATCCCAAATTCCTTCCCTTGCCTCACCGGTAGAACCTCTCGGTAAAGAGCCGTCCCTACAGACTTGTGATCTCTGTCCGTGCCTCCGTAGATCATCTTTCCTTTATGTCTGTGGTGTCCAGGTCCCCTCAAAGATTCGCGAGCATTCGTGCATTCAACGGTTGGTCACTTCTCGCTGTACACTTTTGTATACTTGCCAATTTGTGACTTTACATTTGTGATTATGAAGATGGAATTTTAAACTTTTATTGAAATACTTATGTTTGTGCCAACTAAAATTGCCCTCTTCTTTTGAAAGGTCTTAAGTTGTTAAGTTGTTAAAGAGCCACAAGCTGTACAGTAGACAACTGTTTCAGATTTGTATCGTCAATTCATAGCTTGATCTTTCGTTTAAATGGTAGTTCTCGCAGCAGCAGGGTATCAAAGGACGCCACGGCAGGGGGAGAATCTTTTGCTGTTTGTTCGTAGATACGGAAATGTCTGCTGAAACTGGATATACTACGCATTCTGTTTTGTTTTTGTTCAAACTTTACAAAATGTTCTTTGGTCGAGCAAATTCCTAAATTGGAATTCTGAGAAACCCCTGCCAACCTCAAAACTCTTTTTAAAGGAACCTGGATGTAAAAAGACTTTTATAATCTAAGTCTTTTTGCCCATTGATTTGTTTTAAGCTATTACTTATGTCGAAAGAGTACATGACTGTAAAATACGAATATTACAACAGCTCAGGAATCAACTGTTACAAGATCGACAGTCAAACAAATAGCGAGTGATAATCTGGAATGAGATAAATTTAAAAAAAAAAAAAACGTTTTCCTACCCAGTTTTAGGGATTGTTCAGTTTTTTATTCGTTTAATGCTGTTTTCCTACGGCATGTCGTGAAATCGCGTTACGGACAACAGCACAAGCAACTAAATTGCACTGCACAACAACAGCTTTGGCACTAAGGCTGGTGTAGTTGCCGAGTTCAAAAAAGTTTCTAATTCAAATATTTTATTTGTTTTAGTAGAACCTTTTTTGTTGAATAACACATTTTCAACTTCTAACCGTGTACAAGTCCTAATTTGATTGATTACGCCAAAGTGAAAATAAACAAAAACTAACTTTATTCACCCCAAAAAATGTCCTCCTCGAAAGATATTGATGTGGGCCAGTCTTAGTTGCCTAGTTATAAAAGCTTCATTTTTTGACAGTTTCCCGTTTATATGAACAAAACGCAAACGATTCTCCCCTGCCGGGAATTGAACCCGGGTCTCGCATGTGACAGACGCGGATACTCACCACTATACTACCGAGGACCTGCGGAATACTGCGGGGCGTCCTTTGATACTCCGACGCTATGCCAACTTCCGCCCAAATGAAAGATTCACATATGAGACTAGGATAAAAATCGTTCTGTGTCTATGGTGTGCAAGCCATATGGGTGATAACAAATGAAGTAAACCGAGACAAGATGAATAAAGAAAAATGAGGTTTAGTTTTTCTCCTATCCCGAGAGGCCCTGTGAACTATGCTTTTGCACGCAACTCAGGATGAGGAATGCCTTCTTTCACAAGTCTACAAATGTAGGAAACACATAAACAGAATACCATAATTGTTAACCGTACTAAATTGAAAAAATATTCTGATTAAATTTGCCGAATACTAAGGACATTCAAGCTCATTTCCCACTCGTTTACTGACAACACAATTTCCCAAACTGAAAATCCCCCAAAACGCCAAATCCCATTCGTCCGCCGTAGATGTCCTCCTCGTACCTTTGTGCAACTGCGCTACCTTATTGATGCTTTCTGAACCCCAGCATTAGGCCACACGCGATTCCGACGGGCCTTGCTGCTTTCATTGGAGTAGATGCATCACTTCCGAAGTTTGGTCATTTTGGAGGTTGAAGAGCAGTTTTTTTGCGCCAATGACAGAAGCTGTTCATTGGCACAGGGGATGTAGATTGAGAAGGAAGGAATAGTTAATACTAATTAAAAAATATTACACCGTTTACCTAACAGTTTATTACTATTAGGTAAACTATTAGGTAAATCTCTAATTCATCCGGCTATTGAAACAAGCGTGGTTGCTTGGAGCGGCGATTGTTCAAAGATAATTTCAAAGAAATGTTCGTATGAAACTTTTTTTCTTTCTCAATTGTTTACCATTTTCAAACAACAAAATGCAGTTCCGATCGCGTGGGTAATGACGTGGATTTACTTCCGATTGCAGCGTTCCTCTGTCTTGCTTGCAATTTTCTACCGAGCAAAGTAGTGGCCTTTGACCAAAGACATTCGTGTTTAGTGTGATTCTGTAGGACAAACAGACTGAAAATGAGTTTGAAACTGAAAACAAACAACCTTTATAAAATGCACTATTTTAAAATAAAACTTTCCAGATGACAAATGGCAAATCCAAGTTTATTTGAAATTGAAAACAAACCTTTTTATATATCTTCCGAGACATATGTGCATGCATTCTGTTTATGTTTTCACTCCATTTGCAGTCTTATGAAAGAAGGCATCTATCATCCTGGGAGTTGCGTGCAAAAGCATAGTTCACAGGGCCTCTCGGGATAGGAGAAAAAACTAAACCTCATTTTTCCTTTGTTCATCCTGTCTCGGCTAACTTCATTTGTTATCACCCATATGGCTTGCACACCATAGACACAGAACGATTTTTATCCTAGTCTCATATGTGAATCTTTCATTTGGGCGGACCTTGCACACGATAGACATGAAAAGACTTTGATCTGAATCTCGAATCTATATCTTTTATTTGGGAGGTTGTTGTCACAGCGTCGGGGTATCAAGCGACGCCGCGCCGTCTGCCACAGGTCCTCGGTAGTATAGTGGTGAGTATCCGCGTCTGTCACATGCGAGACCCGGGTTCAATTCCCGGCCGGGGAGAAGCTTTTGCTTTTTGTTTATTGAAACGGGAAATCATGCTGAAACTGGATATGAAACTCATTCTGTTTTGTTTTTGTTCAAACTTTAGTAAAACGTCATCGGTTAGGTAAGCCATCCAGAATTTCTAAAAGATTCGACCAAGCGAAAACGCTTCTTATAGTTAGATACAAAGTTTTGGAACACGATTTTGGAATT
Organism: Oscheius sp. G VE-2021; assembly: GCA_022343465.1. NCBI lineage: Eukaryota > Metazoa > Nematoda > Chromadorea > Rhabditida > Rhabditidae > Oscheius > Oscheius sp. G VE-2021. Next base: position 6,642,073 of record JAJQXH010000029.1, on the reverse strand, counting down.
GAATTTTAATTAGCCCTGTTAGTCAAGTCCGAAACCTGTTGATTTGTTGTCTCACAATTAGAGTATCTTCCCGAGTATAATTTCCCAATCCAGACAAACTGCAACTGCGCTAATCGTTGCAATCTTTAGCACTCTAATCCCCGCTGCGCCAGCCGCTCAATAAAGTGCATGTCCCTCGAGAGAATAGAATTTATGTTAACTTTTGAAACATACATACAAAGATCTAAGAGTCGGTTGGAAATGTGATTATGAAGTGATTAGAGAATGAATAGCGGAGCTACAAGACTACTTATGGCAGGTCCATTCGGGAAGGGAAGTCACTGGGCGGGAGCGGTGGTTCCAGGAGCGACGCCGGCGGCGTCAGCAGGAGCAGCCGGAGCGGCACCCTAAAGTTAATTAGATTTAGGTTTTAGGCTAAGTTTATTGCCTGATTGTTCTCTTGGGATCCTCCAGGAATGATCTTTCCAATGGCCTGCTGGGCCTGGCAAGCGTAGCCCTTAGTTGTTTCGGCTGGAAGGAAACTTCAGAGGAGAAGTTAAGACCCCTTACCCGCCGTGGAGAGGACGTCCTTCGTCTTGTCGAAGATAGAGTTGAGCGCATTCTTCTGAAAACAAAATTTGGATGGGAGAGTAAATAAGGATTTACGCCGGCGCGGGGGACCTAATTAAGCCCGACCGGCATCCTTTCTACATTTCCGGCGGAAGCGTCTCTGGTGACAGCCGGCTGACAGCTACCCGCGTTGGTGGCAGATCGCGCGCGTGCTCAGCCCCTGATGCAGCCTTTGGCCACGTAGTTGCATGGGATTCAAAGCCTCCATGGACAAAGGACCCCCTGACGACACCTTTGTCCGTCTAGGGTAATTCCAGCTGAGCCGCGCAAAAGATCGATGGGTGGGGGCTCCGGGGCTCTGCTGCACGCTCAGAAAACAAACGCAAATCGACGGCCACTCGGAATTCCCCCAAGTGCAGCCGAAACATCTTCAGAAGAGGTCTATTAGTGACTAGGAACGGCGAATTTCTTCATTTTCCAAAGAATCTAACGCTTTCAAACTCTTCGTTTCAAAAATTTGAATTCAAATTGTGCATATATTTGGAAAGTTCAATGTTCATATATCTAAGTCTATTCATCTTTTGCTCACTTAGCAGTCTATTGAACTAAAAGACAAACCAAATGCCAAACGCGCATTTACTATTCAATTAGCCATCTATTTACAGAAAAAGTAAGAGACCACTGTTCAGAAGCTACGGATCTACCCTAGGTTGTTACTTAAGTACCATTAAAGCAACCTTCTATTTGTAAGAGGGTTCCCTGGAAGATTGAGAAACTCACAGCAGCGTCGGCGGTTCCTGCCATTTCGGGAGTGGGGGAGAAGCCGAATGCCGTGCCGGGCATCGATCCTCGAGGCCCCGCCCCAGTTGCCGCAAAAATAATACAATTATTCTCGCACATGCATCCTCTTTAAAAACAAAGCTGCTGGCAATGGGCAGACCGCCAGTGTACACAAACAGTGTACTGGAGCCCATCAGGAAGATGGATAATGCCTGAAAACGGAAGGGAAAACAATTGGAGATGAGAATTCTGGGAAAAGGCGGATCCTTTGACACAAAGACTAGTTTTTTTTAAGACTGACACTCAAAATGTTGGTTTAATTGAACAAATAAAGTGTGACTATTAACAAAAAACTGGTTTTAGGACTTTAAAATGGCTTTATGAAATAGGTGAGTTCACTTTTTGGAGGGTTTCCAAAACCAGCTGAAATACCTCAGGATTTAAATTTTTCACACACCTACAATCAAGATAAAAAGCCATACATTATGAGAATGAGAATTCTACCAACTTTGAATACTGAAAATTAGTCTTTAAAATTGCAATATGTGCAAACGTACCTTTGGAAACCTAGATAAACGTTCAAAAATGGTGGAATTTAGGTTTTTTAAACTAATAAACTAAGAATTTCAAGATGGCTGCCAATCGTCTTAAAGACATGGTTCAATTAATTCCATTTTTTATTCATAGTGCTAACTGGTTGCAACCCAGAGAACAATTGTAATTTGAGAATAAGACAAACATATTTTTCGGTAATCAAATATTCTTTGTTTGACTAAGTGTTTATAAGGGATCATTTCGAACTACCGGAACACAAAGAGTCTGGAATTTTTGGCTGCTTACTTTTAAGTTTTTTAAAATGTTTTATTAACATCTATTTAATTTCGGTGGCAAATTAAACAGTTTCAAGCATTAAACTGTTTTTAGAGAACGTGAAAATGTAATTTTTGTTTAAATTATGATAGATTTTGATGTGTTGCTTCCCACGGTTATTACGTAAGAAGTTTCTTTAAGGTATGATATCACTCAAAGCTGTAACCAGAGCTCAAGAACGAAATAATTTATTTTTGGCAAACACACAAGTAAATAAAGACAACACGTCAAAGCAAGTGAAACACGACGAGTAAAAGACTATTCTGGGCAACTGAGAGTGAGATGACAGCCTGCTCCAAATGAGACCCTAGTTGTCGTTCGATCAAAAGACGCCAGTTCAGTACTCCCCGAACTGACGACTGTGAAACCGGATGTGGTTGCCGTTCATCGGACGGATTACCAGCTCCGCCGCGACACGCATCTGATCCGTTCGGAGTTTGGATTCAACGCGCAATCTGCGCAGCAACGTCGCCAGAACGCACTTCTCCTCCATGATTGCGAAACGTTGACCTGAAACAAACATATATTTTAATAGGTACGCCTGTTTTTAAAGCACTTCTAGTTTTAAACAAAATAGCTTTCTTTGATAGTTTTGTCTCTATTGAGGTTTTCTTAGCCTTTTTCCTTTTTCTCCCCTTTTCTTTCTATAATTAGCCTCTGTTTTCAAGCGTTACATTCTGTCATGTGCCTGACCAGTACAAGCAAACAATCGCTTAATGAGATTGTGTCCTAATTAGATATTGTATGTTTCATAACAGAAGCTACTTGTTTTGCACATAAAGATACAAATCGAAGTTGTCTAACTAATAAGGAAGTAATACAAAAAACTTTTTGTTTCAATACGTCCTTTTAAAAATTTAACTAATAAATTTTGCAAAACTGACAACCCCCTTCATCCTAGTTGTCCAGTGGTTTGTAAAAGTAACTCCGACGCAGAATTACGTTCATAATCTAAAAGATATAGTTTTTACGTAATCTTGCGTTTGGTCATTTGGCAAGCTAAGGCCTGAAAGAGGGAAATCAGGGTTGAAATCCTGCGTTCAACAAAAAGCTGGCACCAATTACCCTATAAGAACTGAAAGCTTTAGATAACTTTCAGAAACAATCAGCTTTTATTAAGCAAATGTAAAATTCTCGATTTTTCAATAAATGATGTAGAATTATCGGCAGTTTCGTCTAGCGTGCACCGTGTGCATAAATTCCCACATAAATACGGTTATTATCCGCGCGAAGCAAGAAATATCAACTTCGCACACTGAACGTCCAATTTGGGGCTTCACGGTTTTCCTATGCTGATAAAACCACGTCAATTTGATTGTTTCATCTTTCTAGGTATTCCTCTTTTATTAAAGTTTGTCCAAGATGACAAACGTGAAAATTTCTTCAAATGACATCAAAATCTCCACTCTCATTAGATTTCTTTCCAGCTCATTTATAAGTAATGATCTGTAATCTGAAGCGGATTGAGTCTTACGACGGCATTACGCATGACGTACCCCCGAGGGACATAAACATGCATAATGATCAAACTGAGTGCATTTGCCGAGTAATTGAGTTCGGACCGGATATAAATACACCAGCGGCAAACATCAAACTTTCCGTAGTCTGGGCATTATTCATGGGATTAATTTGCGAAAGAAGGGATTGAAAAAAGTTTTTCAATCTAGAAGATGTCTTTTCAGACCACCCAGGAACAAATTGGTCATGAAACGCCAAGACCACCCAGGTCAGAGTGGACCTGGGTGGTCCTTCCATTATATTAATGGATTGGTCCAAAATAGAAAGGGTGAACAGTTTTTTATCACTTCTTATAAAGAAATATGAATTCTTTGTTTAATTCATGCTGGAAATTGAAAACTAACCTATACAATTCCTGCTTCCAGCGGAGAATGGAATATAGGCATAGGCATGTTTCAGTTCTCCTCCGTCGACGAATCTCTCCGGACGGAACATCTCTGGGTCTGACCAGTAGCGGGGATCCTTATGGACCATAGAAGGAACGATGACAACTCCAGTTCCAGAAGGAATTGTGTGACCCTCTAAAAATTTGCATCGATTAGCTTTATGAATGTGTGGCCTTACTAATTGTCATATCTTCTGAACACAGGCGCGCAATTAGAGGAACAGAAGGATACAAGCGAAGGGTTTCCTTGATACAGGCTTCGAGGTACTTGAATTGACCGATGTCTTCGTAAGTGATGGGACGATCCTCTTCTCCGAGGATATCGTCAATCTCCTTGTGGACCTTCTTTTGGATTTCGGGGTGGACTCCCATAAGATGCAAGAACCAGTTGATAGCGGCTGAAGTGGTGTCATGACCCTAAACCAAGATCATTAACAACGAATGGAGTTTAGCCTCAAATTCTTTTAATGAACTAAATTGTTTGAAATGGTGTTGATTTTGAGAGAAATGCAAATTGCAGAGATCACCCCGTTGTTATTACACTGCACTGTTTCGGCGGCGGCGGACATATCAATCGACGCCGCGCTTCCTACCACAGGTCCTCGGTAGTATAGTGGTGAGTATCCGCGTCTGTCACATGCGAGACCCGGGTTCAATTCCCGGCCGGCTAGAATTTTTTGCTTTTCGGGTATAGAAACAGGAAATCAAATATAAACTGGACGTGAAATGGATTCTATTTTGTTTTTAACGTTCTTTGCTCATTAAAGAGTTTTGTGATTTTACGTTCATGACTGTTTTAAACCCCACTGCGACAAGACAAGAAAAAGCCACGTGGTTGTATTGTTGATGTTGTTGTTTGGGATCTCTTTTACACAATTTGCTCAACAAGCCCGTTCAGTTTGTTTACACTGGTCCCTGTTTACCTCAAACGTGAAAGTGTCGACCTCCTCCTGAATACCTTCCATGTCCAAGTCTCCTTTGGCGTGCATGTCAAGCATAAGATCCAGGAATGCCATTCTCCGGCGGCCTTAAAATTTCGAAACTGACTCTAAATTCTAGGGAAATTTACCTTCTTGTGTCTCCTTAGCCAAAAGCTTCTCCACTCCTCCGGCAGCATCAGCCTTAGCCTTTCTCTCCGCAATGGCTGTCCAAGTGAAATCATGAAGGGTCTTCACACAAGCGTCCATTTCTTTTCCAGCTCCGATTTTGTAGAAAAGGAAGGAAGGGTAGTAGTATGGCTTGACGATGCGTTGATGGACAATGTACTTAATCCTGAAGAGGTAAAATGAGGAGCTAGGGGGTAAACCCACTTGGTTACTGCTTCAAGGTAAGGAGAGTCAGCCTGTTTCTGAACGTCAAAGCAGACTCCAAGGGAAGCTTCGCAGATGACGTCAAGGGTACAGTAGGTAACTAAGTTTATAGTAATGAATCAATTGAAATTTAGCCTTACTCATATGAAGAATATCGGTGAATTCTCCATTGTCAGCGAATTTCTGGAACTTGGCCACCAAAGTACGGGCGTGTTTGTTGTAAACCTGAAAAATCAATCAGATAATCTTTGAGAAGTATTTTTGGGTTGTTTTGCAACTAAAACAGTGAACAACGTCGCAAAGTGCAAGAAACGCCACGTGGTGTTTACATCACACTGTTGTTTCGGCGGCGGCGGGCATATCAATTAATGCCGCGCCGACTGCCACAGGTCCTCGGTCGTGTAGTGGTGAGTATAGTGGTGAGTATCCGCGTCTGTCACATGCGAGACCCGGGTTCAATTCCCGGCCGGGGAGAATCTTTTGCTTTTTTGTTTTGGACACATAAAATCAAAATGAAACCAAGTTTGAAGCTCAAATTGTTTTGTTTTTAAAGTCACCTATCATTTTGCCAAGTTTACGGGTAGTTTTACTTTCTAAAACTTTGGTAGTTTTAGCAGAAAAGGTCAGAATGGCTTTGCGCTTCAAAACGATCAAACTATACCCCTTGCCCATCGAGCTTGTCAATTGAAAATGGCCATGGTTATGCTAATGTACTCGGCGTCTCCTCATTGTGCGCGCTGTCTTGCTAGTTAGATTTGCAGGTTAGTTTAATCTCATTCCAAGCTCGATGGGCGAGGAGTATACAACTAGCTTGATTTGGGGATAACTAACTTACATCAACAAAGTCCTTTAAGATGTCGTAGTGGAAAGCTGGAGTCAAAAGTTTCCTTCTCGGCCTCCATTTAGAAGGCTTACTAATCAAAAGTCCTTCTCCAATCCAAGGACCCAAGAAAGAATAGTGGAACGGTTTGTTCAACATTTTGTTGCTTCCCAAAATAGCTTCTGCTTCCTCAGGCCCATACGTAATGATGAAAGGCAGGCCTAGAAGAAAGTTTTAGCTTTGTTTTTCTTTCCACTCACCGCCCAACCACACTCTACAAATGCGTTCCTCTCCATTCCTGAGTAAGTACGCCAGGCCCTGAGCCTGTTCGAAGAACTCTGAAGCACTTGTACTTGATTGGATTAAGGTTTTTAGACACCCACCTTCTGGAGCAAAGTGGAATTGGTGGAGGTTTCCGATTCCGGGGAGAGCTGCGGGACCTTGGAAGATGTTTACTTTGTCATAGATATATTTGGCCTAAAAATAGCAAATTGAAGAAGCTGAAGGGTAAACAAGGAAAAATTTCATAACGCGCATTTTTGAAAACTGTACTTCGATGAAACGACAAAAACTTAGAGAATATTTTGTGTAAATAAGTAATTTTGTATTTTAAAAAATTGGGGTAAATGTCTAGGGAATTTAGGGTTTTTTGATAAATACCTTAAAGGTAAAAGGAATCCGAACATCTTTGATTCAAAGCATCTTTTGATGCTAAGAAAAAATACTTATTGTATTTGTGTGTTGAGGATCACAAACAACTATATCCAGAAAATGTGAAAATGAAAATTGTGTTTTAGCACACTTTTCACTTTTTAAACAAAAAAAAATAGCAACCCATTGGGAGCCTTTTTCAATTTGTCCTTGGAATCTTCGAGACAAACTTATGAACTTTTAAATTTAAATACAAAAAGTCGCTATAAACCGCTCAAAAATGAAAGAACAAGCATTTTCTTTTTACAAAAGTTAAATGGTCTTATATGAAATAACGCTGTTAAAGTCCGCTGGCAGCCCATTGCTAAAAATAGAGAAAACATAATCATAAACTAAAAGGTAGTACCCCACAAATCCAATGATATTTGGGACTGATGAAGAAACAAAACATATTTTATATAAAAGTCAGCGTGCCAGCCCACGAGTTTCTGGATTGTTTCCAACTTTGTTGTAAAATGCACTAATGTTGCCATCCCAAAATAGTTGCAGTTCTGGAACTTTTACGGATCTCTGCCCGTTTTGCTGTTGAATGAACCACCAAGTTCTTATCCAAAACTTCTTATTGTTTTGTTAAGCCATACTATCAAATACAAGTTGGATAGAGCAGTTTTAAAAAGGTCGATGAATTCAAACCTTATGGAAGATCCATCTGAAGAGGTAGGTAAAAACAGTGACGACGACGGCGACACTGACGATACCCATACGGTCGACCCGAGAGGAACGATGACCCTGAAAATGATTGGAATGAGGTTGGCCGACAACTTCTTCCGATTGAAATTGAACGCGATGGCTTAAAAAGAGTGGCGAATGGAACATGTGGTGCGAAGTACAGGCTGCGCGGTCGAGATGTAATCACAGGAACAGGGGAGTCGGGAAGGTTCGAATACTGGCTAGGGGAGTTTTAGGCCATTTATAGTCAGCATATCCGGGAGGTTGTCACAAAACAACGACAGAAAGGACTGAAAGTGAGGTAGGGCATTGAAACAATCGGGATCAGACAGTGTCCTCGAGGAACGCACGACCTTCAATCCCTGGCGGCATGTAATCAAGGAGTAAGGACACCAGAGATCCAATCTCCTCTATGGAATATCTGATAGGAGAATATCTGTGTACTTTGTTTGGATCAAAAGAACATTTCTGTTATTACATATTGTGCTTCTGATTATAAATACTAAAAGAATCGATGAATCGCTAATAGATCTTTCAGTTTGAACCCGTTTTTGAAATTGGTTGTCTTGAATAGGTAAATCTAAACATTGTTTCAATTAAAATAACTAAAAGTGAGTAGTGTTTTATAATTGCGTTTCAAAAAAGGAACGAAAACAGAACCGGACTCACGATGTGCATGAGGCGAAAGAAGAGCAATAAAAACTTATCTGATTACATTTTGATCGAACACCTTTTTTGTTGTCAAAGTAAAACAATTATAACTTTTAAATTTTTAAAAACAAAACAATTACATTTCAATTGAAAAAAAATCATCTGTTATAGTCCTTTTTTTTGAAAAGCAAAGTTTTTCTTTTAAACATCAACTGATCTAAAGTAAAATTTATAAAATATAAACTTTTAAAAAACTTAAAATAACTTTATTCACGTAAAATTGAATTCAATGGTGCAGAAATGTGCAAGAGTAACGAGGAAAACATCAACTCTCCATGTTTCTATTTGCCGAAAACCGAATTGAGACATCATCAAAACTCGCCAAAATGTTTTTGAATTGGGACCAAAAATTGAACGATGATTTAAATAATTTGATTTGATGGAAAGTCACAGATGAAACTACAAACTACATACAATTTTCAAATTGATTCTTGTAGATCGTTTTCAAAGAGATAATCAGCCCGTAAATAACGATGGAGAAAATAATCTTAATTGAATGGGACAATTAAAAAGTGTGAGTCAAATTGGGAAGAATTTATCTTTGTTCAAAAAATGTCTATTAAAAATAAAGCTGGCTACAGCGGTTTGAATCAATATGAAAATGATACATTATAGTTTCACCAACAATTAAACAAAGAGAACAGAACGAAAATTTCAAAGAAATTGTGAAAAATGAAAGATCAAATCACATTATTTGGACATAACTATAGCGAAATGCAGCATCCAAAATTTTATAAGAAATAGGAATGTACCAAAGAAAATGTGACATCTTTTTGCCTTGGGCGCAGTTTCCGGATTGCCCTTTTTATATCCAAACTCAAACCAGATCGGTTTCAAACCGAACGGTTCGCAACGCCACCGTGCCTACGGTTAATTGAACGTGAACGATCGTTTGCACTGGCTGACGCGGTGCGCGGAATCCCCGCACCGGGGACAAAGAATGCAACAGGTCAGGAAAGAGAAACATCTCCGGCGGCGTACTGAAGTAGATTGATCGGATGGGGTGGTTAGAAGTTATGGCCAGTGGACAAGTCAGCGCCGATCTGGTTGTCGAGTAGCGGCGAAGGCCGTGTGCAGACACGCACTTTGGAGGATCGGCGATGCTAATCTGACACAAGATAACACGACGAATCCAGGCCACCTCGGCGACGGCACGTAAGGAACTCGAAAGAGGCACCGCCGCTCCCGGCTACTGTCTACCCCCGACAAGTTCGACAGGCTTGCGCCGAGTGTTCTTTCCATCTCACGCGCCAATGATCCATCCCAGAAACGGAGGGATACTCCATTTACTTCCGTGATGAATGGCCGAGAGAGGGATGTTAATGGAGCTTAGGATTGAGGCCCGCTAATGAAAGGGGAGAATGTCTGAGGAAGAAGCCCCATCACATTCAAGGGGAAACAAAAGGCCAGAAGTAAAAAAGACAGACACAAACGAGCCAAAAAGTTCATTGTGCCAATCCCGAAAGAAAAGTGAAACTGTTTCTTCTTTGCAAAACTAGTTTTCGAATTCCATTTGAAGTTTTCGATCTTTGAAGTGTCCCGACTTATAAGACAGCCTCGTTTTTGTAACAATTCTAAAATTTTCAGTTCGGTTAAATTTTTTTTTCTAAAAAATAATTAAGCAAATTGTGAAACTAAGTGTGAAAACTTTCTGATCTGAGACAGCCGCCGTGTGTTGCAGATGACCATCGTTCAGAAAGGTGTGATTGATGGCCTAAAAAGTGCAAAGCGTGCCATTTTGCAAGAATTTCGAACGTGTGAAGCTGGAAGATTTGTTTTCACATATTCCTTGACTGTCTTTCCAAATTATTTCAGGGTGATTGTTGTATCCTTGGCGCGGCCGCGATTTTGTACGGGTGTGAAATTTGCGGCGCTACTATGCCAGACAAAGAGAGATTTCTGCGTCTTTTCAGATGAGATCACTGAAAATTCGAAGGTTAGGAACACAAAGTTGATAATCTGATGGGTAGTGTGCGTAAACACTGTGTATGTAGTTCGTTGAAGTGCCGGTTATCCACGTATGCCTTTTGCCTCAATAAGCAGATTTCTCCAAAACTATGCTTTTAAAACCGAAACTGTTATATAATTTCTTGAGTGATCTTTCAAGTTCTTTAGTCGAAAATAAAATAAAGTGAAATAACCATGACGGCCCCTTTAACGATAATTACTGCAATTGAAATGGGCATTGCAAAGTTTTCAGAACTTCGCATTGTCACACAAGATATATAGTTTGGAAATCATTTTTATTCAAAAAGGGTATAATGTATTGCACATGATATGAGGTAATGTCAATTGTCATGTAAGAAAATAACAAAATTAACTATCCTTCACATTCTTACACCCAAATTGCTGAATAGTTCTCCTGAATTCAATCAAGGCAGCCGGTTGGCAGGTATTCCTGATGAGGGGAGTCATGCAGTCAGCATAGGCTGTCACATCAACGCAAACGCTGTCAGTTTTCGAAGTTGGTAATGCCTCGCCTGCCACCAGCTCTCTACAGCTGGAAGATTCTTCAACCGAAATTATACCTGAAAATCTTTGTGTCATTGGCTTTTGAAAACGCCTCACAATCGTATTGAGACAGGAAACGGCCCAGATTCTGAGGAGAGCATTGGTATCCAAGATGACCTTGGGCGAATGAAACCAGTTCATCTTGAAGACATCGTTTGATGACGTCATGGCCAGCACAAAGGAATGCGTTTGCGTAGCCATCACACAGTTCCAGAAGCTCCGAACGGGTGTACTTGTACATTGGGAAGTGGCTCTGAAGAAATCACACATTTGGAATTAAGTTAACCTACGTTTTTCAGTTGTTGCCTAACTTTTCTTAGCGTATCCCAGCTCCGGAGTAGAGGTCCCATGCACATTCTAGCTGTTCGTTTAGCAACAGGATGACAACCGGAGATCACAAAAGGAGGTGGAGGTGGAGTCAGTGGCTGGAAGTATTCTGTGGTGGTGAAGTGTGGAGCGTCTGTTGTAGTTGTAGTAGCCTCAGTTGTTGTGACCACTGGCTTCTCGTGTGGTGGATTAGAAGAAAGAAGGGGGAGAAGAGGTCCTTCGTCTCCATCCATGTCGGTAGAGTTACTTGGAGTACGGGGTGTGGTTGATGCTGAAACACATACTGACATTTATTATGAATTTTTTTAACGTTTCACGTACGTGTTTGTTTCATCATACCCAGCACATTACCTGTTTTGTTGGAATCACGCGACGAATTTTGTAGCACGGGTTAAAGTGGACCAAAATTGGATTCGAGGCCAGATTCCAAAAACATTCAGAAAGCATTGCGGTAAAAATGCGTCATTTTGAAGGATTCGGTATCCGAAATGTTATTTTTTGGCCATTTCAGGCTACAGACGAGTATAACGACATTTTAACGAACTATATGCACGGTGTTTATGCGCCCGTTTAATCTATCGGTTCATTGATTTTTTTGATCGTGAGTTTCAAATTTCAAATGTTTCCGCCTTAAAAGACGCAGAAAACTCTGATTGTCGTGCATGTTATTAGCACCGCGAGTTTCACACCCATAAGCGATCGGTGGTAGCGCCGCAAAGAAGTTCCTCATGGTTCCTTGAAATTAGCATCTATGTTGAAAGTAATAAAATTATAGTTTTGTGTGAGTCCATTTATTATGAAAAAGCTGTTTTAGCGATAATCAAGGACTTTTCCTATGCGTTGCAGGGTTACATTGTCAAACGTAGCGACCATGGTTCAGGTCCAGCAACTTACGAACATTTAGTTTTCGGACGCAATTTTACTTGCAACACTCAAATTGCACAGTGCCACTTAAATGTGCAGTAGAGGATAAAACCAGCCTATGCTAAATTAAAAAATGTTTTTTATGTTTCAACAAACGGCTTTGTTCGTTGGCTGACTCAATTTAGAAAAAAAAACCTACTCGTTGTTGTCCTTGTTGTCGTCGTCGGCTTTCTCGTCAACCATTCTAAATCCCCGTACATAACAAGTTTTCCATTTACTCACTTTTGACGTCAACTCTGCACCCATATCCCCTAATCATCTCCTTAGCTAAGATCCTAGCTCCAGGAATGCATTCCAAAGCTGCACTGAAGCAGTCAAAAGAGCTCTGCTGACCGATACAGTTGTCTTCATTTTCTTCCACCACACCCGTAATTGGCCTGATGCATCTCTAAATGCAAATTGACTACTCTTTTCAAAAAAGCGAACCGAATTCTCCTCATAGGTATCCTGCATACATTGATAGTCCTTTCTCATTGAATCAATTCTGAAGCAAACTGCTTCTAACTGAGAGTTGATTAGGCGAACCATCTAAAATGTGGTTTTTAAAATATGGCGTTTGTACAAACCTGCATCTCATAACAGCGTGGAAGCTGCTCGGCTGAACATTTATTTCCTTCATCGAACATTTTACAGAGGGAGATGATTTCAGTGAGGGGGACTCCGTAAAGGGGGAACCTCACTTGCATGGATGATTCTTGTGGGGCCATCTTTGCAAGGCGTCTGCAAAAAAGGAGTAGAGAGAGAACGAGAGAGAAGGAATATAGAGAGTGTGTGAGAAAGGAATAAAGAAAAAGAGAGAAAGAAATAAGGAAAGAGATTTAAAAAAATGTTAAAAACTTGTTGGATTGACTAAAAAAAATTTAAAGATAAAATAAAACAGGTAATTTCACCGTTTTCCCCCTGAGCTTCTGACGGTGGAATTATTGTTATAAGAGTGAGAGGGGCAAGTTTAATAATTTAGATAAATGATGAAATTAGATATCTCAGAGAAGTCTCACTCAATTTCACATAGAAGAAAATAATGGCAAATACATTAAAACCTATATACCTAATTTATTAAAATTGGGGAATATTAAAGAATAACCTGGATATTAGGAAGGCTTAAATTGAAGGGGGATGACAGTGAGTTGCAGATTCCGCGTATCTTCAACGAAAGCGCGCCCATAATCGACCCAAGTTGATTATGATCAAAGTACAAACTGCCAGTACAGCGTTTTTCGCCTCTATTGATGAACTTAAGCAGTAAAAAGGTGCTATGTAGGACTATTTCAACTGTTGCGTAGATTATTAACTTAATTACAAATAAAAAATCCAGTGTTTTATACCCATATTTTGCTTTTATTTCTCTCCGTGGACACATAGATTCAAAGAATTGAACTGCCATTAAGTTTTCATTGACTCTATTTTTAAAAGGAGATGTAGCTATTTCAAAATCTTCATTTGACTACAACTTCAAATATTTTAACTATTTCTCCTATTATTGTGTGCATAATAAGAACGAGCCAGAAAGACACAAAGCGAAAGAGACAGAGAGAGTGAGTGGGAGAGAGAGAGAGAGAAAGAGAGAGAAAGAGCGAAAGAGATCCCTCACCTTAAAAGATGAGTATGGCACGCCTTGACATAATCCTCATCCTCCTGAGAGCATTTCGACGTCTCCGATTCTCCTTCTCCTGTTTGTAACGTCACTGAGAGGGTGTTATTCTCTCCCTCCACCTTTGTGTTCTCTAAAATCCTCCTCGGCGCATCCACTAATGTGGTGTTTTGTGTTTCTCCATTAGTCATTCCACTGCTCCCAACGTTGGTCTCATTAGACAAAAGAGTTGTGTTCTTGACCTTCTCAACTTTCACCAGATTTGTGGAAATTTCATCCTTTTGAGGTTCCACTTTAGCCTTTTCTGTGGTTGTTTCAGTAACCTCGGGGGTAGTATTCGATTCTTCTGCAGATTTCTTGACTGGCATACCAAGGAAGTCTGTTGTTGTGGTTTGTTGTGTCTCCTCTTGCAAGGGCTCTTCACTTGAAATAGCTTCTTTCTTGGCTTCCGCTGTATTCGAGACTTCATTTGAACTTCCAGTGGCTTCTGTTGTCTTCAAGGTTGTTGTACTTGCCAACGGTACTTCAGAAGTTGTTGGCGTCTGATCCGTCTGTGGTGTTGCTATTTCCGAGGCTTCTTTTGTAGTTATTTTTGTTGTTGGCGTAACCTCTGTACTTCCTGTAGTGACCTCACCAGACGTCAACAGACTACTGTAGTTTGCAGGCCGATTTGTGTCAAAGAATGCTACAATTCATTTTGCAAAAAGTTAAACGCAGCTGTACCTTTCAATAACTCCTCAGTGTACTCTCCAGATGTGTTCAAAGCCTTCATTTCGCTGTTGATCTCAGAACCTCGATTTGGATCATTTTTGTGTGAGAAGTAACCCACCCTTTTGAATCTTACATCCGAAGGTGGCCACAGCTCCTCCCAGGAGAAGAGCAGCTTCATGGCCACACTTTTTCTCCAAGAAAGGTTCAGCACAGTCGTAGAAATCGGAGAAGCTTTGACAGCGGACTAAAAAATTTGGGCAGTTATTTCCAACACGATTATTCACAAATCAACCCGTGCATGTTAAAAGGAGGCTAATGGTCCTTTAAAATAAAGTATAGTCCCTAATCAATTTAACAACTACGTTTTAATTCTCAATTGTTAATCACCCAACTTCTTCGGTTTTTGAGCTTGTGTTTAGCGAAAGAACTAATTTTATTAAAAACATAATTGACTGTCTTCTTCCAAAACTCATTCCCGGACGAATGGAAGTTTTTTAAAGACAAAATGTCAATCAACAAAAAGAGGACAAGCATCTCTCTCACTTATATTTTCCACTGAAAATGCTATAAAAAATTAGTTCTTAATTTCGAAATAGTCTACTTTTAAATTTTTTTGTTAATTGCTAATTAGGTGGGCCCACCAGCAATCAAAAAACCTCTATTTCAGCATTTTATGTTGCTGTTGTTTTCAATTTGCGCAAACCAATCCAGTAAAATTACCACTAACCGTTACTTAGAAAAGGATTAGGCATGCCGTGAAGATGTCGCAAACATTGCCTGTTTCTCAACAAAATTCCAGATGAACATTCGTGATTTTCTAAAGTTCGTTTTGTTTTAATTTAAAAAAAGTAACCTACTCATAAAAAGTGGTAGCAAAGTTCCACAAATGAATCCCAACTGTTGTCCCACAAATGTAGTCATTGGCGAAGTGCACCTATAATTGCATTTAACAAAAGAAACCTGATGTTTTTAACTTACTCTTCTTTTAGACACTTCCTTCTAACATTGTCGTACTGCTCGCATAAAACAAGCGTTGACGGTCGGCGATAAAGGGGAAGCTGAACGAATTGGATGAAAAAGAAAGATTTTGTAACTAACCGGAAAGATAAGATTGCTCGCATGGTCCTCAACATTCCGGATGTGTTCCCAGGTGTCAACCAAAGGCCTGAGGCATAAGCCGATATCTGGTGAACAAGGGCCAGCAGACACTGAAATTAGATATTACTGGTTATGTTATTGTTTAACAAACACTTCTTTATATTGAGAACAAATACCATTTTTTATACTCGTTTTAATAACCCAGATTTTGACTCACCTACGACAGTAAACACGCAAAGTTGTCCGTTGTTTTTTATTATTTTAAGTTTAACTGTATGTTTATAGTTTACCTGCTAATGGAAAAAGTTTATTGGGCTACACCGTCAATTTAAAACAAATGCCTTTTTCAATATTTGATTTTGTGTGATATGCGAGGACTAACGAAAATATCTAAACCAAATACAGACAAATATTAAAAACTCCAACAAAAAACTATTGAAATTTTTTTAGACAGAGCGTTCATTTTAAGTTTTATGTTTTAATAAAACTAACTATTGTTCAATGTCTATGTTATTCATTTTAGTTATTCAATATATCACATTTCAAATCGTCTTTGATGTTTGCCGGCTTTTTCAACACCATCTTAGCTTACATAGCAACTTATTGGAAAAACCTTATGGTCCCAAAACAATCTCTATATATATTTCCAAGTTTCAATATAATTTGTTAGTTTCCGAATTGATTGTTTTAGTTCTTTTCAAGCTTTACCAATTAAACGTCTATGAACATCGTAAAATTAAAGATTTGGAAAACAATAATTGTGAAATCTATCTTCACACTGTTCCAAAAGTGTATTTAAATGGTAACTCAACCTACCAAAATGTAAGATCCCTGCCAGAAACGGTAGCCAGTATTGGATTGGAAACATTCCAAACCAATAAATAAGTGACAATCTCTTGCTGGATTGAGAGTAGAAGTGATAGTCGCCAAGGCGCGACCAGTTCGGTAAGTATCGTTTTCGTTTAACTTTGGAGAGCCTTTGACCCAGAAAACGACCGGTCGCCGCCCAACGAGAGCATGCACTTCCGCATGATTAACACAAACACTGGTTTTTTCGATTGCCTCGGGACGGGAATTCAAATTCATCTCCGCAAACGTCAGATCTTGGTTCGAATACGACAAACAATGCTTTTTGATTCTTTTAAAGGCCATAAAAGACAAATAAGCTGTCATAATAGTGGTTTAACATGACAAATTGAAAACGTGGCAAAGATAGCATTTTTTTCCTATATGCTGTGGTGGTGACGTCTAAAAAACAACTAATTTAATCATTAATTGCAGGAATAGTAAATGTACATCAAACTTGTTTGCCCATGTTTGAATTTTAAGACAATTTTGATTTGAAATGTTTGGAAATAGCCAATTTTAGGCAAAAAATCAATTTCAGAGGCAGAAATTTCGAAAAAGCTCCATAATTAAAGACGTGTAATCTTAATCAAACATCTTTCCTTGTTTTGTTTTATAAACCAATAGACTTAAATGACATCACTCAGCCAACAAGCCCCAAAAAATCTCTGAATAGGGTTCCAATAGAGTAGTTCCCCTGGCGCAATTAAAGATTTTACCCCTTTGTTCATTCCGATGTTTGAACAACCGCTCGTTTAATTATCCTCAAAAGTGTAATTACTAAGACAAATGTTCATAAATCTGACAATGGCAGGCTGTACTCTTAATTGGGTAAGGATGACTAGACTGAAATCTGGCTATGACACAATAAATACTGAAAGTGAAAGGTTCAAGTGCCATATGGCTGCCAAGTGCAGATCTTCGGTCATCTGCATGAACAGTGTGTCAATGCAGTTTTGTGAATGCTGTAAAATGATGTTTATTAAAAAAAGACAATTTTTTATTTAATTTTTTAAAATTTAATTATTTAAATTTTTAACGTTGTTTACCGAAAAATACAAATTGTCTTATTTGCCTATTTTGACCCTTTTTGCAAAAATTAAAAGCAAAACTAAGAATTTCCTCGCTTCTTCAGAATGAAACATCCTATGAACTCCTCACTTCAAATGTCAATATGAGATAAAACTACCATTTCCCATGTTCAGCAACATCCCTATGAAATACCTATGTTTTCATTTTAAATGACTGTGAACTTTCCGAGTGACGCTAATGTCTGGCCGTTGTTGTTTGATTAAACGTTTCTATTAAAAACGGTGACTTTTAAAAACTCTAATTGTTCTGTTTATCTGGCATTACTAGGGTAATTGGTAGGTCCCTTTTGTTTTTGAAAACAAAGTAGTTACAGTGATGGAATCGTCTGTATTATTCGTCATCACGTTTCAAGACCTGAATGTGTGTGTGTGTGTGTGTGTGTGTGCTTTCACTTTCCATTTTGAAACATACAGTAACCTTCTGTTCAATTTCTGCTCGTCGGTTCTTTTCATTTACCCAAAAGTCTGAAATAAAATCCCGAGTTCCTTGTTCCTGACAAAGCAATCCCCTAAAAACTCAGGAAAATTTATGATAATTGCTTTGGTTATGAATTACTATTGTTGTTCCAACGTATTCGAAAACAGTAATCACCGATCAAACCTCAAAGGGCTGAAGACAATGCCGTGTTTCTTGACCTTTCTTAAAGCACAAGAGACGAACTTTTTCTGCATTAACATTTTTCTGCCGTTGCAAAACGGTGAATGTGATATTTCCCTTTTCACATGGGATGACGTGATGATTGAATGTATAACCACCCTCGCTTATTATCGGAGACTGATTTTTCAGATATTCATGACTAATATCATCATCGGGAATTAACTTCGTGGTTATTTCTGACATTCGAAGATTGAAATTAACAATTTGTTTATCGCCATTGGTTCCGGAATGATATTTAACCGTGCTGGTTGGAGACTGACGTAGGGGCCAAAGTGTGTGCGTGTGTGAGAGAGAATGTGTGTGTGAGTGAGTAAGTGAAAGTGAGCGTGAGAAAGTGAGGGTGAGAGTGGGTGAGTGAGTGTGTGTACTTCAAGATTTTCACACACAAAACTTCCGGTTTAAAAAAAAACATCCGGTGGGTTCGAATTTTATTCTATTTTTTCATCAGTAACCTTAATGTGAAGAGTGCATTCGAACTTTAT
Organism: Oscheius sp. G VE-2021; assembly: GCA_022343465.1. Classification (NCBI taxonomy): domain Eukaryota; kingdom Metazoa; phylum Nematoda; class Chromadorea; order Rhabditida; family Rhabditidae; genus Oscheius; species Oscheius sp. G VE-2021. Next base: position 6,623,511 of record JAJQXH010000029.1, on the reverse strand, counting down.
TTGCAGTTATCGACTAATTTAAACTTTTTGTTAATTTAGGTTTTGTCCCATTCGTGGAGAAACCATTACCTCTAACTGAAATATCCGTGTTACTTTTCAATTTTTCGTTAACCCCGCCCCTTTTGTTAAGCCGTTAATAGTCCGAAAATTAAAGTAAATATACCTTTGGCTTCTAAATCTAAAGCTTGGTAATTTCAATGCCCCGCCCCTCAGGGACCTCACTCGGCTTGAGTGACATGCCTCCGTCTACGGTCTTTGAATTAACGGGGCAACTCGTTAGTCACTCGACAAGTTTGATCTGTCAAGGATCAGGAAATGTCACGTTACACTTCCTTCTGCTCTCTCTCTGTCTCTGTCTCTCTGTCTCTTTTTCTCTCTATCTTTCTCTCTCTTTGATATCTATCTATCTCACTCTCTGATCTTTCTCTACCCTTGTTTCGCGGCTTTTTCAAACCGGAACCAATGTTAATCGTCATGTTGTCCTCCTTTTGCACCCTTCTGCACCAAAATTACTTGAATAATTCATGAATTCACGCCCTAAATAAAAACAGGCTGTTGACACGTGCCTTCTTACCATTTTGTTTTAGATGACAATTACATAAGCCATAGTCTTGCAAAATCATCATGACGCAGTGGTTGTTCCCGATATCCTTCTCCCACGCTGGGATAAAGCCGCAGGCAATTGCTCTGCAATGACCTGTCCTCCACGCACTTGACATCTTGCGCGGGAATCCTCTTTCCTCATCGCTCTGAAAGCCGCTCGCCCACGTGGCAAGCGCTCTTTCATCTTCGCTCTTGGCCATTGAAAACTCGGTTGCTATTCACAAACACTGGCTTTCAGAGAATGTTCCGTCTGCTGCTAATCGTTGTGCTCTTGGCTCTCCTGGCAGTGTTTGCCGATGCTCAGATCAGGGGATATGGTGAGTTTTAAAAAACTAAATGAGAACTGCTTTTCTCACCCAAAAAGACAGTGAAACCAAGAAGAATACAAAACAAATCGTTTAGGTACCTACGGTCCGGCTTGGCGACGTCGCCTGTGGCAGGAGGCTCTTCCTCTTGAGGACGAACATGAAATCCGCACTCGCCTAGCTCGTCTCTAATTAGCAATAAACTCTTACTGTGTTTTTAAGTTCTTTGAGATCGATAGGAAAATAAAGAAAGAGATAGAGAGGTAGAGAGAAAGAGAGAAAGAGAGAGAGAGAGAGAGAGAGAGAGAGAGAGTCGGACAGTTAGATATACATGTCGTTAAACATGTTCCAATAAATTCTATATCGGCTTCCCCGAGTTCTAAGTTTTGAAAACCAGTAAGGTCAGCGCATATCCTTCTTAACACTTGTGCAACAGCGGGAGCTAAGATGCAAATTCCAGCTTACTTTTTTAACGTTTGAACTTCAGCACTGTGAATTTAGAAAAAAATATGTTGTTTTTAAAGATTCCAGCAATTTTGAAACACATTCTACTTAAATTCGCTATTATCCTATTTTTAGCTTAATTAGTTTCCTGGTTTTTCTTCGCTCGGACTTTTTTCTTGACCACGACGACATTGTTCTCTGAATTACCTGAGTGTTCTTCTTTTTTCCTTTTTTAAAATGCAGGTTAATCGTGTCATAAACACATTTAAAAAAAGAAGTAGTCTACAAAAGAATAAGAAACTGAAAGTTTGATAATCTGGTATAAAAGCTTTCGTCAGTCAGGAAAACAAGATAAAATTTTTAAATGTATCGTAAACAGCAGAAATGTTTTGCGTTAGAAAACCCCAATTCGAAACGCGTCTTTATAGTTTGTTTTATATGCCAAAGTAATTGAACGTTCAACCGGACAAAATTTCAAGAAAGGTGACAATTAACTTCCGCATTTATTTTCAGCATGTCGTACATTTCCGTGTCTTTTCTCTGCGAACTAATTAGACGACCAATCACAGTTTATACTGATCTCCGAGAAATTAGTTCATTCATAATCGCATTTCAGAGTTAGTCGTCTGAAAAGTCCGGTGAGATCACATTTTGGACTTTATGGAAACTTTCAGTGGACCCCAAGGAAACTTTAAAAAAAGTTACCGTATACTTTAATTCACAGGAAGTAAGTTTTTTTATATTCTTCAACCAACTTTTTAAATACTACATTTCTTACCAGAATTTATTAACTATTTGGTTAAAACACATAATGAATCTCAAAGGAAATCAAGAAATAACAAATTGAACTCAACTCATAGGCTGAAAACAATTAAAACGAATGTCCTTAACTTTGGAAATTTGAAGAAACAATAAGACATAATCAACACATTTGGTTGGCTTACCTGTCATCCAAGCCTTCGTTGAGAACCCGGTTCGAAACTTCAGTAGCTGAGATGGACTCGTGAATGGCATAGGCACTGGTTACAGGAGCCCAGGTGTTGGCTTAACCGACATTTAATGGTTAAAGCAATAACATGTGTGAATGTGTGATGTTTGTAAACATGTCTGTCTATCTCTCTCAGTCACTTTCTCTCTCCGTCTCTCAATCGTTCTGTCTGTCTGTCTGCGTCTTTGTTTCTCTCTTTCTCTCTCTTCCGTATGTCTGCCTACCTATATGTATTTTTCTACTAATGTCATCTGGGTGTCTATCTGTCTCGCTGTTTCTAAATCTTTCTTTTTTTTCTCTGTTTCATTTTATCTGTATCTCTCCCTTTCTCTCTCTCTCTCTCCCTCTCTCTCTCTCCCTCTCTCTCTCTCTCTGAAATGTGTTACTCACCACAAACGAAGAACGACTTCTTGCAACACGGGCACTCAACAAACTTCTGGCCATCATCGATAGACACGTAGTAGTTGATGCGGCATCTAATCCTGACGCACCTTAAGAGAAACTATCATATATCTGTAAGATGTGTTTTACCGTTTTCCAATAAGAAGGGGCACCAGAACGACGACCGTATCTTTCTTACATTGTTCGCTGCAACATTCAACGCCCATTAAATAAGCAGGAATGATGGTCTTCTGACCACAGCGGATGCAGTCGATGCTGAAGGCCACAAGCTTCGCCATCGACGTTGTTGAGAAGCTAAACTTTTCAATGTTATAGACGTAGATCTGATGAAGAGTGACATGATAAAAATTATATTGGTACATGGAAACTAGTGGCAACTAGAAAGCGTAGGACAACTGCCAGACAAGTGCCTGCCCACAGTGGCTGCTCGGGGGCAAGTAGACCTGTGGATGTGGCATCGGGGAATGAATCACGCGGGAACTAAAAGGCGAACGGTCAGCGGCAGTTTATTCTCATTAGGATTCTCATCATCAGCCTGTGTTTACATTGATTGCCAATATCAGTTGTAGATCATTTGAGAATTTAGGTGCTAAACTCAAAAAGTTTGTTGATTTTAGAAGCCTATGTGGAAACAAGGGTTTGAGGTCTTTCGGTATGACACCGGTGAAACATGTGGAATACAAAGTTCACGATGTGGTTTGTTAAAACGCGGCTAAGAATCAACTAATTGAAAGCAAGTTAGTATCTAGCAGTTATGGAGATGCATGAAAATACAACGTAAAATGAACCAATTGAACTCAACTCAAGGGCTGAAAACCATTAAAACGACTGTCCTTAACGTTGGAAATTTGAAGGAACAATCAGTAAATTTCCATACATTGTTCAAATGAAAGATACCAATTTTTTTATAATCCCCTCCATCAAAACGAGTTATCCATCAAAACGAGTTCGAAGCTTTGAAAATTTTGTTTTGAATAAAGAACCCTAGAAGAAGTAATGAAAAAATGATGCGGGGGTTCTAGGCAAATTCAACGAAGGTAAATAAAGATAATGATGCATCAAAACTGTCGCTTACTGCATCTTACTGCGAGTCCTCTTCGCAGGAGGTCCGTCGTCTCCAGAATCTTCAGAAGAGGCAACCTGGGCAGTGGGATTATTGCTGATGGGCCCATTGTCTGAAAACACCGATTTGGAAATGCGTTAGATCGTTTTCCAGATAATAAAAAAACAAGTCGTATCTGTGGAAACATACGTCGAGGAAGAGGAATTGAAGTAGGCATGCCACCAAGGACCGCGTCGTCTGGAACCCTGTGCTTCTTAGTCCGGGGATCTTCGTTAGAGGAACTGGGCTGTTGACCGTACCTAGTTCGATCCCAGTGCGGGTGTCTAAGAAAACAATTGCACCAAGATAGAGACAGAAACAAAGACAGAAAAAAGACAGAGACAGAGAAAAATAAGAAGAAGAATATGTGTGAAAAGACTAATGTATAAATGTAAGATATTTGTTCGGCATTGCGCGGAGCGCGTAGCGCGGTGGTTTGATTCCTCTCCGCTGCCTAAAATGGCGGTGTGATTATAATGTTGTTACCGGCGAACGGATAAAGCAACGTTCACCAAATTTTGATAGATGGCCGAGACTGTAGATATCGTGGACCGCGTCAACTTTTAGCTAATTTCGTTGAAAAACAAACGAATGCGAGCCAAACAGCGCTTTTTAACGGTCTGCGTGGCGCCCTGGTATAGTGGTGCACGCATCAGATTCCAAATTTGGCGAACCGGGCTCGAATCCCACCTGTGGAAATCCTTTTTACTTGTTATTAAAACGTGGTTCCACGTAAGTTCTAGTGTCACATTTTTGTTTTCACCTCCAAAAGTTTTTTATTTGTCTAGTTTGGAGCGTCACCTTTCGCAGGGTGGGTATGCGTGAAAAAGCGAGCCGCAAAAATAGTGGGTGGTTTTACGCCTCATCGTATAAAAAGAGAATAATACACATGTTATTGCGCTATAAAAAGAGAACAAAAGACTTTTCCCTGTACAAACATTCCGGAAAGCCAAACCCACACCTGGGAAAAACATCAATCAATCTTAATGAACAAAAGATTGTCTCTGAATATTATCAATATTTGGTTTAATAAATTCATTCAATGCGTTATGTCTCCAGAGGTGGTTTTGACTTTCCGAAACTTTTGTCTAGGGAAAATTCTTTTGTTCTGCTTTCTAACATTTGCATTGTTCTCTTTTTTTACGATGAGGAATAAAACCACCTCCTCTTTTTGCAACTCGCTTTTTAATGAATGTAGAAACGTTTATTTACAAATAAGAAATACAACTTGATTCTCAAAACTTGAACACGAATCTTCCGCAAGAAAATAATCAACAGATACTGACAAATAAATCTTAAACATAAAAATGGTATTATAAATCGTTTTCATTTTTTTGCGGGAGATTCGTTTTCAAGCTTTTAGAATCAAGTTGTTTTTCTTATTTGGAAATTATATTTTCTTACTTTTCTGCATTCCGAACAAATCTCTTACTTTTATACATTGGTCTTTTCACTCATATTGTATACACTTTCTATCTTTGAAACTTTTTTAATCGTTGCTATAAAAGTGCCGAACTTTAGCTCGAGCTCGCTAAAATAGTAAACAAAAATGTTTTCACAGACAGGGGATCGAACCCCTGAGTAATCGCGCCAGAGTCGTTCCCGAATAATTGTAAACACCGGCGGCGGACAGGAACGGCGGCCATTTTTTTAAAGTGCGCGAGAACGCGGCGAGGGTTCAACGTTATCCAAACTGACTTTTGAAAAAAAGCAATCGACGCGTCTTGAAGCGCTGACCAAGAATATCGCCACTAAAACAACAAAAAGATGAATATGAAAACGCAGCGCCGGCAAACCCTTGGAAAAGAGTTTGCAAACGGCCGATTTGAAAACAAATCTACCCAGCGCTCCGCGCTGAGTACAATATAGACAAAGATAGAGAAATAGACAGAGAGACAGAGAGGCAGAGAGACAGAGAGACAGAGAAACAAAAATAGAGAGATACAGATATAGAGACGGACACTTACAGAGAGAGAGAGAGACATAGACATAGACACAAATACTCACCGATTGCGTAGGTCAATCCACAAAATTGGCAGTCCTTTACGTTCTCCATCTTGTCGAGGATGTAAAATTTTCGCTGACAGCAGCAGACAATTTCGGCGAACCTTTAAAAGCGGATGAGTAAAGTTAAATGAAACTAGTCATAGACGCTATTCAGAAAAGAGGTTGCAATGAAAACTGACTTCTGAGCGAGCGGAAGGGACGGTAAGAGGTCCTTCCCGAAGCGTCCACATTCTGCATTGTGGCACTTTGTACTGATTTGACCGGGTGGAAGAAGAGAAGATGTGCCACATCCGAGACAAGTTAACTTGGGAGACATTGACCTGAAACAGGAAATTGAGACAGTAGTAGTTATTTGCTTAAAAACAACAGAAAAGGAAGAATGACAGATACTTTTGTATTTGCGACCAAAAGACGAAAAAAACCAACATTTGCTTGTTAGGATGATCTTTTGTTAAAGATTATTTGTTAAACAGTGAAACAATAGCATAAAATTGAAAGAAAGCCGCTTTTTAAACAGACATTGGCGGTACCCAGCGCAAAGAAGGCTGTATGGGCGCAGGGGTGTGAGTTAAGGCGATGACCGAGAGCCACATCGATCGACCGACTGACACAGACGGCGCGACCATCTGAGGGCACGTGGGCACCGTCAGCCACGCAATGTCAGCTGCTGTCTGGCGGAGAACGCGCGAGATTTGAGATTCCGAAGGAAAGAAATATGTCCAACGAACTATAACTGAATCATTAGATGGAAATGAAAGGATTACGCAGAAAGCGGCCTCATGCTAGAAACTGCAAAAAGCGGCCTGATGCCAGAAAAAGGACAAAGCGGCCTGAGGGAATCATCAGCCTGAGGTCAGAAGAAAACGCAGAAAGCGGCCTGCGGTTAGCAGAAAACGGCGCAGAGGTGGGAATTGAGGCGATGAGCAGAAGTCATCGATCGACCGGCTGACACAGACGGCCCGACCATCTGAGGGCACGTGGGCACCATCAGCCACGCAATGCGAGGCATAGTCAGCTGCTGTCTGGCGGAGAACGCGCGAGATTTGAAATTCCGAACCTTCTTGGGTAAAGGACTCCAACAAACTATAACTGAATCATTAGATGGAAAGGAAAGAATTACGCAGAAAGCGGCCTGATGCTAGAAAAAGGACAAAGCTGCCTGAGGTCATCAGAATCATCAGGAAGCGGCCTGAGATCAGAATAAAACGCATAAAGTGGCCTAAGGTCAGAAGAAAACGCAGAAAGCGGCCTGCGGTTAGCAGAAAACGGCGCAGAGGTGTGAATTGAGGCGATGACCGAGAGCCACATCGATCGACCGGCTGACACAGACCATCTGAGGGCGCGCGGGCACCGTCAGCCACGCAATACGAGGCATAGTCAGCTGTCTGGCGGAGAATGCGCGAGATGTGAAATTTCGAACTTTCTTTTGAAAATACGTTCTGCGCCAGTCTACACATGTTTGTAATGCTATTTGCATGTTTAAAGACGTCAATGTAAAGATTCAAATAGAAATTCCCTGCTCTTGTCTAAGCTGCGAGTTTGTTTGTATTCGCAAATCTCAGTCATCTTAAACACATTAACATTAAATTAATACAACTGACCTTAAAGGAGTTGAAAATCGATTTTTAAATCCCAAAAATTCACGCTCAAATGTAGGTGATACTGTTTCATTGGTAAAACGAGATAATGGAAATGGACCTACAGGAAGTACGAAAATGGGATAATCCCACAACAGAGGGCAGTAGCTTACAAGTGATAATAGAGTTTATTGTCATTTTGCGGGTGTATAGTTAATTTAAGAAAGTAAATAGTTAACACAGTAAATAGTTAACAAATTGAATAGTTGACAAAGTAAATAGATAGGGACTTTAATAAGGATTCATAACAGAAGAAAACCTATGACGTAAGAGACCAAAGTAGGAGAATGGAAAGAAGATCAAAATATCGCCGTGGTATATGAATCTTCTCTGCGGAACGACATCAGAGTTCGACAATCCAGTATTATCCACTACGGTCGCCTGAAAAGCCGAAATTTGCATAGAATAGTAAAATTGAATTGCAAAACGTGCATAGAGTATAGGCCAATGACATGTCACTATGAAACAAGTGTGTGAAAGTTTGAAGATAACTCTTCCCAGGAACTAACAGGGGACTGCGTTTAAGATGTTATTCTGTGTTTACGCGATTCTAATTTGGCCGAAATTCGTCGCCGTGTCTGCCCTTTTCATCCTTCCAACCCCTGTCGCCTTCAGGATCAGAGCGCCGCCGCTGAAAGCCGTAGCGGATTGGCCGCGCGGCGAATAGTATTCTTACTCGCGACCGCATGCGGCGGCTTCTAGAAAGTAAAACACGAAAAAGCCCCTTGACTGGCCCTTTATGTTCCTGTGTCTTTTATATGGTCCTGCTTAGAATTGCGGTAAATCAAAGGCGGCCCAATCTGTTTGAGTTCGTTTCTGTCGTGCGCCTTAAAAGATGCATTGTTTGGACCCCAGTATTACCTCTATTCTTGTTTTGACCTGTTATATTTGACTAAGCTCACCGGTGGAAGAGAAAGGCAAAGTGAGAGACTGAATAGCTTCGCCCATTTTCTTGATGGTGTTCCTGAATCAGAGTACATCTTTAAGAAACAGCTGCTGACTTACTTAAGCTGGGCGTTCTCCGCAAGAATCTTCTGCATTTGAGCGTTCGACTCCTCTTCCTGTCTGCTCTTAGCGTCCAACTCTTCCCAAAGCTTGTCCATCTCCTTTGCATGTGCCTCCAATTGCCGAGTAAACTCCGAATTTTCTGAAAACACAATCGTAAAGTTAGAAATTACCAAGAAATTCACCATCGATGTTCCATTTCCTCTGTTCGTGGAACTTTTTCCTGTAGTAGCTCCTCTTGATGTCCACCTCTTTGATCTTCTGGATGAGGATAGAAATCTCCTTTCTGAATCCAGGTTGTTGCATAAAAAAGAAATTACCTCGCCGTGAGGAGACTGGTCTGTGCGTTCGATGAAGAATGGGAAGGCATTGCTGGACAGTAACTGAAATAAAATGTGGTTCCTTTTTTGGTAAAATATATTTGAAAACAGCAAAGTTGCTAGAACACAGAAAGAACTAGTACTAACAAATAGCGAAGAGGGATTCTCAGGCAGCTCACAGTCTGCGGTTCTTTGGCAGATGGGCGTGTACATGTCGAATCGATGAATAAGGCGGGAAAGTCGGAAGGCAGCGGTCAGCGGCGCTGTGCGATAGTTTATCGAAGACCAGGCTGGGTCAATCGAATGCCGCCTTGGTAAATTTGAGAATAGGGAGAGAATAAAACTAATTGGTAAACAACGCTAAGGATATTCGTAGGCAGGTGGAAGTGTAGGTCGACACGGGGGGGGGGGGTTAAATTACGCGGGAAAACACGGTAAAAAAGGCAAAATCGCAGTTCCCAAATGCGAACCTACTAATTGAAAACATGTACAAAACCCAAAAAGTCAAATAAAGCAAGTCATTAATAGTAGGCTATTCAATGGACCGGCTACCCAGGAGCATTCAAACTGCGGTCAATGGTCCTTTGGAAAGTACCAGTTTATCAATTCGAGAGGTAATCGAAACTGCCGAATACGGATTACTTTTGAGAAGTTCCCGTTGTTCTGCACACTTTTCGTCCCAAGTCATAAGCCGGCGGTTATCATGAGAACATTGTGGCCAATTGGCTCAGCAGTTTAGCTCCTCGGTTAATAAGGAAAAGGTAGAGGGTTCGTTTCCCCTGCAGTGTTTTCTTTTTGCTTTGTTAAAGTTGTGAAAATTTACAAATTGAGTTCGAAAAATGTTTATTCTTAGAATTTTTTAAAATTTCATAAGTCAATTACCTAAGGGATGCTGGTATGGGTTGATTTACTGATTAGCATGTATAGGTCTGCCTCGGTATTTTCTGGAACACTGGACACATTCTCTCAATAACGAAAAAAGAAAATAATTGATAGGCTAATAAAGGTCTTCGGTGGCTGATAGTGGAGAAGTGGACGTGTGGATGTCGATTCGGAAGATGAATCACGTGGGAAAACTCAGAGGGTAGCGGTCCGCGGCAGCCACAAAAACGGGAAAACGCCATAAAAATACATGTAAGATTTAAGAAATCACAGACAAATTGTAAGGTTGGATAAGGTGTAACAGATTTTGAATTGGACATTAAGAAAACAAAATCACTAAAGATTCCAGACAAGAAGATTAGCTTCCAACCAAAATTCAAAGTTTTCGATTTGGTTGCTAGGCATTGAGGTAGGAAATCACGGTTTATCTAAATTTTATCTAAATTTAGTACTCGCTTACTGAAAATCTAAAGAATTTACTGAGCTAGAAGGTGGTGGACAATTGGGTGGCTAAAAACTGCCCACGATGGCTGGTCATGGCCTAATGGAGATGTCGTTGTCGGTTCGTGGGATGAATCACATGGGAAAAAACTCGGCAGGCGAACGGTCAGCGCCAACGGCAGATTGTTCAACAATGGCAACAATTCATTTTTTTGAGTTTCAGTTGTGGAAGAACGAATAGAATAGTTATAAAGATACCGAGGGCAGAGCAGCCAGATGCCACCTAATCACAATCGGTAATGGCTGACGAGGCGCCGAGAGATCCAAGTGAGGGCGGATCGGATTACACGAGGTGCCAAGGCCATAAATACCGTAAACATCCTTCGGGCGGGAGTTGCCAACGCAAATACAAAAGCTAACCTAGTCTCAACAAACGATAAAAGGTGAAATTTAGTAAATTTCACATTTTTCAACAAAGATGAAATTTGCTAAATTTCACCTTTTATGCTCAATCCTTTTCATACCTGATGGGCACATCAGATTTACTTCTTAGCACATCAGGGTCGGACCCCAAACAATTTTAAATCATAGACTGCGCCCTTACCAAAAACCAAGCCTAGAAAAATTGCATTTTGAAACTTTTTCATATTACCTGAGGGTCGCACTTTAAAAAGATCGTAATCGTCCTTTGTCAAGACTCCTAAGAACGGTCGCGTGTTAAAACGAAAATTAAGCACCAGAATGTGCGTTTTCAGTTATTACTGATCACTTGGCCCGAATCCACCAACTGGACATCCAGAATTTGCTGGCGAAGGCTCGGAACGACATGCTTCTTGTCGATATCCGGCAGAAGGAGGCCCAAATCGATGCCATGAAGAAGACTTTCAAAGAAAGAATTGATTTCCTTCAGGTTAGTTTGAAATCCAGGGTATCATCAACTAATTCTTAGTCTACAATGCTTGGCATGGTGAACAACATCGAAGAAAGGACCAAGGAGAACCAAAACCACCAGTAGGATAACCCAAGGTTTGGTGCTAATCTTCAATTCAGAAGGACCATCGCCAACTTGACATCGATCTTAAAGCAGCAGATGTCGGCGTTTAACCTGCCTTTTTTCAATAGTACACTATTCCTCACCCAAAATGATCAAGAAAGTTTAGGTCCTCCTTTCGGACAGTTCGGTGCGCCTTTCTGCACCTCGGTGAACGTCGGCTCATCTATGATGATGAACAACTTCTTTGGCCTTGGGCCTCCCGTAGCAAATGGTTTGAAAAACTTGTTTTCTATAGTTTACGCACTATCTTTAGGAACTGCCAACACTTTGCTTATTCCCAACCAGCGCCCAAAAAAAAGGTCCGCGCCTCATAGGCCGGCCGCCACACAAATCCAATATGGGGAAAGACTACTACTAAGGTAACATTCTCGGCAATTGGATGCAATATGCTTTTGACAAACGTGGTAACTTTTGGGATACCTAAACTTCGAACAAGAGGGCAGGAGAGAGAACTCGTTGTCTTCTCGGGGGCCAATGGGTATGCTTTGGGAGATGAATCATACGTGGAAACTTGGAGGCTAATGGACAAGGACATCGAGCGATTGTTTATAAGGAATCTGCTCTTTTCATTAGTGTTATAGGTTTTAGTCATTGTTTAGATAGATTACGATATTCAGTCATTCAGTGTCACTATCATATGGAAAATTCGCATTCAAGCTGCAAAATACGGTAGTTTCAAGGATGTGGATTTGAATCCAAAGACGTATGGGTATAAAAACTCTATGTGCGAAGGACCTGCGAAACTGTTGGTCTAAACTTTGGGGAAGTAAATCAGTTTGTGATATTTAGGCAGATTTTGTGGCTGGCAAACTAGAATTTTGAGACGAATGATTGCCCATCGTGGATGTAAGGGAGAAAATGGATTGTTTGATCTAATAGTGATATAGAAGAGATAGGATCAATCGTCTCATCAAAGCGACAAAAGCTAGAAGGGAGGACTATTGAGCGACTGACTGCTCACGGTGGCTGCTTGTGGGCAAGTGGACGTGCAAATTCCCAGCCTCGGAGGGGCGGGGTGAATCACGCAGGAAGGCTTGGATGCCAGCCAGCCAAGAGCGATAGTTTATCCAAGGTCTCATTTAGATTCAAAAAATTGGTTATGTTTATTTCCATCAGCGAGCTCTGCCAGAATTGTGTAGGCCTACATTTGGATTTCTGTGATTCACGCAAAATTAGAAGCAGAAGAGAAAAGCAATCGTTAATGTAAATACGCTTCTTGTCAAACAATTAGTTATTCGAGAATAAGAAATGACAAGGGGACCCGAAAAATTGCAGGAAAATTCCGTTTATATAATCCAAGGTGGTCGTTGTGACAACACTGTGTTTTGGGCGCCATACGGGTAAATTGCTGGGGGGTATTTGATTTATGACAAGAATTATGCAAGGATTCTGGAATTCCAAATGTCTAAGGATTAGTTAAAGCGGTGGAAGGTAAAGTTTCAGAACACCTGATCGCCCATGATGGCTTTTTTGGGCAAGTGGACCTCTGGTTGTCGCTTCGGGGGATGAATCACAAGGGAAAACTCAGAACATGGCGGTCAACGACAAGACAGAAAACACAAATCGCAGTACCAAAACAAAACGAGATTTCAGAAAACACATACTGATTCTAGGAATTCAAAACACCTTGAAAACATTTGTCTTGTTAAAAATTCAACGGTTTTTGAAGGCAAGAATAACCCTTTTGAATCAAAATGTTAAAGTTTGAACTAGTAAAAATGTGTTCTTTCTCATTGCCCTAAACGCGATTGGCAAGGGAGGTGGTCGCAAAAGACTATCCCCAGCGCAGGAATTGAACCTGTGACCTTCAAAAATACAGTCTGCTGTTCTAACCACTGAGCTATTGGCGCGCTGTTTCAACTCTGCGTGATGGCCCTTTATGACCACGGTCCTCGTGGCAAATGCAGTGTGCTATAGTTTTTCGAAGATTGTCTACTTCCAACTGAGCACAGGGCGACAAAATCAAGGTAAAAGAAGTTGTCAGGCGAAAAACTGTCGAATGTGGCTGTTCGAGGGCAAACGGACGTGTGCGTGCCGCTTCGGGAGATGAATCACACGGGAAACTCGCCCTCTGCCCTCTGTCTGTCCGCGACAGGGCGCCAAAATTATAAACAATGATACGCTGTTTATTTTAATGTTTATGTAGTTTTAGTGATTTAAGCAACCAAACAGATTCAAACAGAATGTCCCGTATAAAAGGACATCCCGTGTCAAATAGAGATTTAAACATCACTCGGATTCCTGTAATTGTAAAATACTGCGAAGGTGGAAGGGTTTTTGAAAGTTTTTCCACGCCTGTGAGAAAAGGCCTAATTAATGCAGGTAGGAGCGGTCTGATATGCAAATGTGACATGTAAAAAATCTGACATCGTGGGAACCGTGGGAACCGGAAACCGTACGCCTCGGGCCTACGAAATGCTAAGAGATAGGGGAAGAAGAAAACTATGAATTTACTTTATTGTACTTGCAAGGTGAAATTGGGAACAACAAGAAATTCTTCATTCTCATCTCAACAACAGAATTTTAATGACCTCCATGGGTAAGTGGCTCACTGAAGCCGATCTTCTGATTAGCATAGTCAAAGTAGGTACATCGTCCTCTGAGGAAGGGGATCCCCAGTTCAAATGTGTGAGTGTCGCCGTCTCCGAGAGGGCGACTCTGAAAAGAAAACGGTTTTTACTTTTCTCCCTCTCTCTCTCTCTCTCTCTCTCTCTCTCTCTCTCTTTCTCTTTCTCTCTCAATCTCTCTTTCGCTTTACTTACCACAACCATTGCCAATTTGCAAGTACCATCAGCTTGCTGCAGAATGATGTTCAGTTCAGTAACACTTTCTTAAACGGACATATTTTTTCATAAGTAAATTGACCTACCAGTTCCAAGTGGGAAAACAAAGTCAAACTTTATCTTTGTATTGCAGGGTACTGTAGCTGGAAGAACTGTATTCTGAGCCAAGCCAAGTTGCGATAGAATGCTTCCAACAACATTCGGAGGAACTCCAATGTAGTTTTGAGATGAGTCAATAAGTGTATGAGTCTTTTTGTTGTAGTTGAAGGGTGTATTCACAGTTGAAGTAAACAAAGGCAAAGTGAACTGGAAAAATGTGGTATGGCTCAAAGGGTAGACATGGCGTTTGTCAGCTTGGCAATGGAGACGATCCAAATCTAAATGAATTTTTAAGCTAAAACAGACGCTAGTTTTCTCACTTCCGTAGTAGATCACTCCATGGGTTCCATTGTCACTGGTAGCCCATTGATCTTCAAGCCAAATTACGAAGGTTCCAACAGCTACGTCTCCTAAAATTACGTGTTTGGCCATTTCCAAACAAATGAACAAACCCTGGTCAATTGCAGTTTCGAAAACTGGGACTGTGCCTTGGGGAGCAATGTTTGGGAAAGTTAGTCCCAGAACTCCATCGACGCCAGGAGGAAAGGGACGATTTGTACTTGTAGTTCTGCCGAAATATGCATTTGGGACAGTGATACTGGTGCGGTTTGGATTGCTGCTGAAGGACTCACCGAGCTGAAAGACAAAAGGAAGTGAAACAAAAACCATGGGCCCTAGATTGAAAAAAGCCATAATGAAAATCCCTAATGCTACAGAGACAAACAATCTTGCTGCACGACATTGAATAAACCGGCAAGAAGATAACAATCCCATTTTACAGACTCTTAAAATGATAAAGCAACAAACTCCTTTTGAAACAACTGAAGGGCAAAAATAGTGTTTCAACAAATGATGGCTGTAAAACCAAAGATAGATTATGTGTAGGCTGGTTGCATATTGATAAGCGCATGGAGACCAAATTTTGATTTTAAAAAAGCGTACTTTGCAGTTTAAATTTTTAAGTAGTGTTTTCAAATAAACAAAAGTACACAAACAATATAAATAAAAGTGATTGCATTTGTATGTATGAAAAAGTGAGACACAAAAAGAGTGGGTGGTTTTCTTCCTCATCGTATAAAAAGAGAACAATATAATTCTCAGAACGCTATAAAAAGAGATCAATAGAAGTTTAATTCGACGCCTAAACCACTTCTGGCGGAATAATGCAAATCTAACCCACAAATTTTCCAATAGCAGTATATTGGCCAATTAAGTTTGAACAAAAGTATCCAGAGGTGGTTTTGGCGTTCGTCCAATTAAACTTGTATTGATCTCTTTTTATAGCGTTCTAAGAATTATATTGTTCTCTTTTTATACGATGAGGAAGAAAACCACCCACTCTTTTTGTGTCTCACTTTTTCATACATACAAATTATTCTTTGAATAAAAAGTTGGTTTCCTAAAAAAACTGATTTCATATAAAATTGAACCTACGCCGGAGGGTGACACCACCGCATTTTTACAGTAAACCACCGAAAATATCGACCAAAAAATACTCAGACCACATCCTTATTAATTTATTTTCTTGTTTTTACGGAATGTTCAGCAAAACATTTTTTCGCTGCATCCTTTAAGATCGATTCATATAATTTGCTACTGTTAGATAGTCCACAGGTCTTCATTTTTCAAAAAAACCGCTCTAATTAACCCAGCTCAAAAAAATTATTTTTCAACATTGCTCCAAGAAACGGTTGTTAACAGTTGGGCTGATTAACATATAAAAAGATACTTTGAAAAGGGGTGACGGTCTCTACCCAAAAACTGTTAAACAAAAGTTGCCAACAAAAAAGATAAGGTCTACAAATTAAAATTTAACACATGAGTATGTGGAAACAATATTTCTAAACATGCAAAAAAGATTGCAGGAGGAGGGATTCGAACCCGGGTCGCCAGATTGAGAGCCTAACGCGTGCACCATTATACCAAGAGGGCGCCGCGCAGCCTGTTAAAAAGCGGTCTTTTCGCCCGTGTCCGCTTATTCTTTGACAAAATTGGCTGAAAGCTGGCGCCCACCGAGCTACCAATAGGTCCAACAACCTGCCAAAATTTGGTGAAGGTAGCATTTTCCGCTCGCCCGTAAGAACCTAGTATGCACCGTACGGGTGACATCGCCATTTTAGGCAGCTGAGAGGAATCAAACCAATTGTTGTTCAAAATCATTTTCGGTTCAACGCGCATTTTTAAATAAACATGCGAATTGTTTTCCTCGGTGCTATTAAATGATTTATGTGATTCTTATTTTAAAAAAATACTTGTCACTATAAGAAAGACAGAAAGAAGAGACAGTTGCGTTTACGTTAAACAAGTTCCTTAAAGTGTTTATAGGCGGAGTTGAAGTTTTACTTTCTAGATTAGAAAAAAGGCGGTTTTGGCTCATGAAACACTAATTTCAAGTCGAAAACGTGTTGTAAGAAAAAATAAATAAGACGATAAAGTTGAAAAAATCTGTATTTCAACCAAATCTGTATTTCAAACTTTTAGGAACTTTAAAATAAATGTGTTTAAATATTATAGTTGCTTTTTGACAGTTCTGTATTTAAATTGTATTCATAAACGTTGTTGGTTAATGGGTGTGCAAAAGGTTGTATATAATTTCACACAATTTCTGTTGAATAAAATTGTTTTTTTTAATTGTGAATTTGTTTTTACTAAACCAGTTCTTTATTTAAAGCACAACTTACTATCACTGTGTCCTTCCCAATTGTACCCTTGCTTTCGCCTAATGTTGTGTACTCATCAAAATGATTCAAACTAGAAACAGCTTGATACGTACTTGATTGGCTTCTAAACTGATAGTTCAATATAATTATGGAAATAATCCTACGGATCATATGTATTCTGTGCTCCAGGGAGGCTCAGATCAGGAACAAATAGAAAAGCAGTTGTGGTATCAACCTAAAACAAACTACAAACAGAATTTTGTGTAACTACCAGGACGGTAAAGGCTTTTCCAGGAGTACCGATTATAACAGTTGTAGTCAAGACAGAGTTGTCATAAGTTAACTGAAACACAATTTTCATTTAATTTTGAAAAAGTAAACTTACAACTTCGGCCTGTTCGGTTTGATTAACAACAGCCGCTAATTTAAGTGGGAGAACGAAGGAAGACGCCACTTGGGCTAAAAGACACAGAAGGGCTGGTGCCTTCATCCTTTTAGTTTAGTTCAGCTATCATTCTCTTTTTGTACTAGGAAATGTTTAATCTTATCTCAGTGACGTTGGAAGTTTGTAATCATTTGGTATGCATGAATCATGAACCAAAGATTGGAAAAATCTAACAAATAGGAATTTTCCTAGACGTCCTCCTAAAAAGAGTAAACCAAGCTTGCATGCGTAAAAGAGTAAAATGACCAGATTCTGCTAGTTTACTCGTGGAGGACTTTGTTTCAACCTAAACCAATACTGTTTCTTAAAATTGCAATGGATGCCTATGAAAACTTTCTTTCCTTGATTAAAAAACTCGCTGAAATTCCTCGTTTGTTTCAAACACGAGAACTCAAAGTCACGAATAGTTTTATGAGTTAATTATTAGACACAAACGGCGCCTGCACAGAATCACAGGCTGTCTTATCAGGCCTAGCCGCAGCAACCTCACCATGTGACTTCGTAGAGTAGTGCGGTGTGGCGCGCACTACCTGTAGCTCTGGGGTTCAATCCTAGGCGGTGCTAATGCATGCTTTTTTCTAGATGCATTTAAAACCACTTAGATCTTACTGTAGTATTTTCATTTTGTTTTGCGTATGTGTATGCAAGAGCTGCATGCAAAATTGGGTGGCCCTCCACTAGTCTTGTTTCTGTTGCCATTTGGCCTTGAATACCTCACTTCATTTGAGGAGCGCTCGCAGAACTTCTTTTCTCACAAGATTTTTAACTATTTATCCACTCTACCTGAAAACTTCCTAATTAATGAATCTGCGACAGAACCGGAATCTGATATGCAAATGCAGCCAAAAAAACTGGTGATCGTGGGAACCGATCGTGGGAATCGTCTGACCAGTGGCTAGTACTTACATCCCACGGCCACAAAATTCGGAGCTATTGTGAACAAGGGGGCAATTACTTCTGTCATATTCAAATAAAGAGGGAACTTCACTTAGAACTTTTGAAATCTACTGGAATTTCAGGATGGATTTTGGTGCAACAGGAACTGCTGTTACAAACTTAATTCTAATTGTTAATTCAGAGTTCTAATGATGTTAGTAGCTCACGGAATCGAGGTTCTGGTACACATAATCAAACTCTCTCTCTTTCTCTCTCACTCTCTTTCTCTTTTTCTCTCTTTCTCTTTCTCTCTTTCTTTCTTTCTCTCTCTCTCTCTCTCTCTCTCTCTCTCTCTCTCTCTCTCTTTCTGTTTCTGTTTCTGTTTTTCTCTCTCTTTCTCTCTCTCTTTCTCTCTGTATCTTTTTCTCTGTCTCGCTTTGTATATCCATTTGTTCCCTACATCTAAAACAATCGGATTTACTAATCAATTTATCTCTTTTTCCTCCTCTCTTCTCTTCCGAAGTCGGTAGTGATTTAAAAAAGGTTGAGACAGGGGGCTGGTGTCCATTCTGAAAAGATTATTTATCTCTCTCTCTTTTCTCTCTCTCTCTCTCTCTCTCTCTCTCTCTCTCTCTCTTTCTTCCCCTTAATCAAAGTCGGACCGACCCACATATCAGAACAAGATCTTGCAGCTGTCGTAGAAGTCGGAAGACAAGACACCTAAATTGAGGTTGTTGACTGAAATTCGGGCTGCCTACCTCGGATCACCCAGGTATTCGGCTCGCTTGGGAGATGGCCCTGCGAAGTAGTACTTCTGAGTGAAGGACTCATCGACCATCACTTAAAGAAGGGTTGTTTCGGCTTCAAATCAACTAGTCCTTGTAGCAGTCTGTAAGCAGAAATTTTTCTATCATCTCCCTCTCTCTCTCCCTGTCCTTTTGTCTCTATCTCCTTTTACTTACCTTTAAATTAACGAACCAGTTATTGTGGAATGGATTAAGAAATATATGTTCCCAGTGTGTTGAATTATATATCCAACACAACAATAGCATAAAAAACAAAATTTGAAAATGATGACGAGCCGGGATATATGCCCACTAAAGTTTTGATTGTAAGTAAGATTGAAACATTCAGAGAAAGAGAGTATTGTAATGAGATTGAAACAATCGGGGGCTTTTGTATTAAGAGTGAGCGCTAGGTAATGTAGGCCATAATCAACCGAATTTGCAACCCATATATGAACTTTGTTTCTGTTGCTGGCCAAGAAAGCTATTCCTCAAGAGAATGCTGGGTTGGAAATGGGTTATCTCGCACTGATTGCTCGCATTTTGTGACACTGGGAAAAATCTGAGTCGAAAGAGCCCCATAATGAGGAACTCTTTGAAAAAATTTGCGTACAAAGGGCATGCAGCGCGTTAACTGCGCAAACCGCGCGCAGTATCAGGCCGCGTCTCTTTTGTTAAATACGGGATCTCGAAGATCCCCGAAAGTACGTGTAACACACGATAAGACCAGGCTCTTTTTCAAATCAATTCAACCAAATAAAATATAAAGATAAAAGAAAACAAAAACTATTTAAATAAAAAACTATTTAAATAAAAAACATTGAAAATTGAATATATTTCCGCGGCCATTCCAGCCATAAATTGCTCTGCTTTGTTTCCACCGAATAGGATAAAGGAAAGTTGCTTTGTTTTAAAAATCCTCTTGTGGTTTATTTAGAAAACAAGTATTCTACTGGGGTTAATTGAAAGAACAGGAAAACAAGTGTAAGGGGCACTCTCGACAATGGGAGAGATTAAAAACCCAACGGGAGTAGGCGGTCCGCGTCGCGCCAGCCGCAGCGATCTCTCTGTTTAAAGTAGGGAGAAGCAGTGAAAATTAAATGACAAAGAATCCTTGGTGGATGTTGCTAGGAATGGGTAATCATTAAAACCGCTTTGAAAGTATCGAGTGGCCGCGCTGGGGGCAGGGATTTCTCTTTAGATTACGAAATGTGTTGTTCGCGGCCACTGTTTCTCGTGACTGGCGTGTGGCGCACAGAGGGGGAGAGAGGCACAGAGCAAGGGAAAACGACGATAGGGTACAATATGATTTTCATGGCCGCTAAGAATACATTAGAGTTCGCGTAAAATCAAAGCAACATCGCTGTGGCGAATAAGCAAAAATTAGTATTGTAAAAACGGCAAAAATACGACAGATTACGAGAGGTCAACTGTTTACGAGAGGTCAACTGCTGCAAGGAGCCGCGCAAATACGTGGTATTCTTTATACAGTTCTTTATAGCGGCGTGGGGACACAGCCATCGGAAGTGCTGCGCTTTTCTCATTGTTTAACGTCTCGAAAGAAGGATGTATCCGGAGAGGGGGTTTTCTAGTCAAAAGTTAGTCAAGAATCCAGTTAGTAATATGAAAAACTGGAAGAAAAGCTCTTTTTCAACAGTATGGGGAAAACGGTTCCATCCAGCAAAAACTACGAATTTGGTTATAAAACAGTATATATTTCACACAATACACATTTCATTTTCAAAAAAGAGCGTTCAAAATTTCATTTCCATGTAATGCAAAAAAACCGTGAACCCACTCGATCTCTCTAATAATGACGTGGGTTTCTCTATAGATTACGAAATGTGTTATTCACGCCCTCTGTTTCTCGTGATTGACCGTGTGTTGCACAGAAAGAGAGAGAAAGAGATAAAGAGAGAGAGAAAGAGATAGATAGATAGAGAGAGAGAGAGAGAGAGAGAGAGAGAGAGAGAGAGAGAGGCACACGGCGAGGGAGCATATACAAAATAGGCATTTCTCTTACTCATAAGAAAAGAAGACGATTAAGTACAATATGCATAACTAAGGCTACATTAATGTTCGCGCAGAATCGAAGGGACATCGCTTCGGCGGATGAACATTAAGGCGTCGGTCAAAACGACGGCAAAAATACGACAGATGGGACTGTTTACGAAAGGTCAAGGAGCCGCACAGACCAGCGCTTTTTTTAAGTTGCTTATCTTGGCGTGGGGAAATAGCCATCGTTAGTGCCTCGAATAGCGAGACTTTATGGAGAGGTTACTCCACAGTAAGTGGCTTGCATTGGAAACTGAACAAATAGATAATCTTTTCCAAAGGACCTTACTCAAGTTTTTGAAAAACGGTTCCATCCAGCAAAAACTACGAATTGAGTGGGAAAAGTGATTAAAAAGTCAAATGCAGATTTTGATATACATCAAGTGTTTTCACTATTCTTATGCATCGAGGGAACTGATGGGCAGTGAAGAAAGAGGTTTATTTTTTTGTTGGTAAAAATAGTATTGGTTTATATATCAAGCAATTGCAGTCACGGCTCCCGCAGGGATCACTATGTTCGGAGAGGATGTCGTAAAAACTGGATGAAAGAAAAGCTCACTGATGGATCTTAGTGGAAATGGGTAAACACTAAAAAACGCCGTGAAACGACTGGATGTCCCCGATGATGGCATGGATATTTCCTTAGATTACGAAATGTGTTATTCGCGCCCCCTGTGTCTCGTGAAGTGGAGAAAGTGTGTGTGCGAGAGGGAGAGAGAGAGAGAAAGAAAGTGAGAGAAAGAGGGAGAAAGTGTGAGAGAGTGAGCGTATACAAAAAGGCATCTTTTCTTAACCATTGCTAAAGAAGTCGACATGGTACACAATGAGTTGCAGGCCAGCTAAGGCTTCATTAGAGGTAGCGCAGAATCGAAGGGGCATCGCTGCGCCGGATATATATTAAGACGTCGGGTTCAAAGATTGCAAAACGACGACGGATGAGACTGTTTATGAGAGGTCCACTGGTGATAGGAGCCGTACATACAACCGTCCTTTCTTTTAGAATTGTTTATCCCGGCGTGTAAGGCACATGCAGTGCTGTGCCTTATGGACTGTTAAACGAGCGATAGCACGTATACAAAAGGAAGACATTTTTTTAGCCATCGTGAAAGAAGACGACGTGGTACAATATATGTTACATGGCCTCTAAGAACACATTAGAGTTTGTGCAAAATCGTAAGGATGATGAGACTTTTTACGAGGGGTCGGCTGCTCAAAGCACAAACATGCGCATTTACTTTTACTTTGTTTATCTAGATTCCCACTCGTTGACTCGCTCTGTGCTGCGATAACGCCTTCACTCTCTCATCCCTTCACAAATCGACAGTTTCATCAGAGAAATCTCTTTACTTATTTTGGCACCACTATTTTGGACCTACAGTTGTCCATTCCCACCCAAATTTAAAAAGAAGTGCTCATGGTTGCGAATCGGATCTGCCTGGCTCTTTATGTCATTTGTCCCCGAAACTTCGAGACATCCCTACTCTCTCCACCTTCTACGTTCGTAAACTGGAAACGCCTATAGAAAAAAAGCTGAATTCTAATATCAAGAGAAACAGCGTCCGGGATCAATCGACACGTCACAACAATCGTCGTCGGATGAGTCACTTTTACGAGAAACTAGTAGATTCTCGGAGCACTTAATTGACCATCACAGACAAGAAGGCGACCGATGATCTTCCGATTGATGATGCAGCACCCAGACACAATTGGCGACCCGTGTTTCCTGCTGACTGTTATTTCAAGACAACGACTGACAAATCCTCGACGTAGTAGTAGTGTGTTAACGTGACCTCTTACATTAGGAATCCTCTTTGGTTAGAGTAGCAAGTGCAACTTATAAATGGAACTGCTGGGATAGGGGCTGAATACGTCCAGTTTCGGAATTACGGCAAACAGACCGATTGCATATAAGCGATACTTTTTTCCGCAAGCATAACTCTAGGTTTCACTTGTATTTGTAAGTGTATTCTTAACATGCGATTTCTTCGCTGTCATTTAAACCAATCATCATTCTACACCCGTCACAGCAAGTCACCGTTCATCTCACAGTTGCTTTCAACCGTTTTTTTCTTTATTCACTGTCAGAACCCCCTATTCTAGCTCCTCATAACCGTAGATGGGGTAGTTATGCTCCCATCGCTTTATCATTTTATCCCCGCGTGAGGACACGCCTCTCTGAATGTAAAAAACCTGAAAATGCCACACGTGGAATGAAGAAAGGTTATTCTACAGTCAGTTAATTGTGAAATTGAACAAATATATATATGCTTTTTTAAGGAATATCCAAAAGACATTCCTGTTTGTGAAAAAGAGTTCGATACTGCAACAACTATGAATTGGGGATGGAACGTGCCTGGGGAGCCACATCCCCTATTTTAACTGAAGCCATAATACAAAGAATTTATCGTGAGTAGTCTTTATCGCCGCCATTCATAAAACAGAGGACTGATGGCGGAAATCCGTGGGAGGGGGCAAAACAAAGGGAAAGTCTTTATAAAAAATAATAAATAGCACTAGCTGCTAAACATATGAGAAAACTGTAGAATTCGTTAGCCAGGACACTAAACCTAAACTCAGGTTGTAGACTGAATTACGGGTTGCATACCTCAATTCCTTTAGACATTCTTCTCGAACGGATCGGTGCTGAGATACATACCCAACAACATAAATCATACCAACAACATTTCAAGATAGTGACGAGCCGGGATGTGTCCCGCTGAAGTTGTAATTATTACAAATGTAAAACAAAATGGAGAAAGAGAGCAGTGTAAAACGATTGAAACAATTTGGCCGAAATATGGATACGAATGTCGACGGTAGGGCCATTTTTCAGAACTGTGTTCTCTATAAGCTAAAAAAATCAACAAAAAAACACGCAGTTCAAAACTTTTGATGCTATCAAAACAAATTCAAATCCCAAACCATAGATGACATTTTTATGTTACCTGGCCAAAAAGCTTTTTATCGGGAGAAGACTGGGTTTAGAAACTGGCTATCGTCCGCTGCGAACTTTGCACGCCTTGTTTTGACACCGGGGAAACATCTGAGTGAAGAGAGCCCCATAATGTGGAATTGTTTTCGAAAATAATTTTTCGCGCATAATTGGTATTCTTACTATTCTCAAGAGAAACTGCCCTGCCTTGTTTCCACCGAAAAGGTTATAGAACGGGTAAAGAAAAGTGGATTTGTATTAGAATGGAAAACGAACTGGGTAGAGATGTCGGCGAAAAGACAAGGTAAGCAGGATTTGGCTGTCCGCCGTCGCGGCTGGCGCAGGTATCTTTTAGTGTAAACATGCAAAAACGGCGTGAGACCATTGAATCACCCCACTGATACAAAGATTTCTCCCAAGATTACGACAAGGGTAGCTAATGTCTATGGTTTCTCGTGATTGCGCACAAAAATGGCACAAGAAAAGAGGGCTTACACAAAAAGGAACATTTCATTTACTAATTGCGAAAAACGATCTCTTAGTTAAAGGAGAAA
The DNA here is from genome assembly GCA_022343465.1 of Oscheius sp. G VE-2021. Lineage (NCBI taxonomy): Eukaryota > Metazoa > Nematoda > Chromadorea > Rhabditida > Rhabditidae > Oscheius > Oscheius sp. G VE-2021. The sequence continues at coordinate 6,599,132 of JAJQXH010000029.1, read as the reverse complement.
ATCTTAATCTTGCTGTCGGCACGTAACCGTAAAGGCTGTCCATCGGAACAGGGTCATTGAAAGATTTGTAAAATCTACACAATATAGAACTCCTAAATAAAACAATGTTATGCGTAAATCAGTTTCCTTTTAGAAACTTGTGCTATTTTATGTAAACCATGTGAAATCTTGTTTTTTTCGTGGATGTCATTTGTGCCCTTAAACTTGTCATCAGAGAGAAATTTCTTAGCAACATTCAACTGATGATTTCGCTTGGGACTGAGTAATGCAGGTCGCTTTTTCCCATTCGAAAGACTTTCTTGAAAATTTCAAAAATAAAATAAAAATAACTTGTTCAATCTTTTTAAAATTAAAATTAATTTGGAAAAAGTTTATCTTTTTCGAAAAAGACTTCTTGAACAAATTGCAGAAAGAAAACCTCTGACCTTGCATACGAACTTCTGACCTTGCGCTTATCAATCTAGGAGCTAACCGGCTGAGCCAACTGGCCACGCGTCGTCAGCAATCGTGCAAAACACGCGTCGTGCCGAAAATAAAAGATCTTCGGCACTTTTAAATCTTACAGATCGAATACCTATCTGATGCTTGATTGACTAGAATGGGTCTTTCCCGGAATCTCCACGGAACATCTTTACGGTACCCTTGGCAGCTCTCTTTAGTTATACAAAAATTTCAGAAGCCATAATTTTTATTTCGTTGTCAAAACATGTGTTATCTAGAGGACTGGTACCAACAAGCAGTGAAGAAAGAGAATCATAAAAGAAAGGAAAATAAAAAAAACTATAATAAAATACACTGGATCTCCCCGATGATGGCCAGAATTTTTCTTTACATTACGAAATGTGTTTATCAAGTCCCCCTCTGTCTCGTAATTGACCGTGCGATACAGAGGGGGGAGAAAGAGATAGAGAAAGAAATACACATTTCAGAATCAACCCCAACCCCAACGCCCTGTGTCTTTTCGAAATCACAGCCGACTTCGGAAAGGATGAAAGAAAGAAAGAGAACAAAGAGGGAAAGGCAGTGAGAGATTGCAGTGCTCTTTTTGTTGCTTTCTTTTTTTGGGTTTAAAAAAAATCTTTTTTCTCTTCTCCGTTGGATATTTTTTCCAAATGATTACAATAAACATAGTTTATTGGGAACAGAAGGGCAAAAATTCAACAGAAATCTACTGAGCATCCATATGATAGTCACCGCTTGTGCCACACAAATCCAACTAAAAAAGGCATTGCGTATCTAAAATCTTAATGAAAAGTTTACAATTCGAAATGAAACCTCAGTGAGAGAAGCAATTAGGTCATTTTCTTGCATTACCGTAAATATCATCAACAAATGATCAGCCATGAACAACAAACTAATGAAGAAAGCCTAAAGAATTGTTCACCTTTATGCTAAAAACTCACTTTTATCAACAAACCGATTGCTATTTTTCTTTGGCCTTTAGCAGTTGTTTCACTAAAACCAGCTGTTTGAATTCTTAAAACTTGAAAGAGGCAATAACCAATAGTGAACCAGTTTAAATAAAATGAAAACAATAACCCAAATGTTGCAGAATAATTAAGGAATCTTTTAAAAAAGAGCTGCACTTACTTACATTATAAATCTCATCAGTTATGACTGGCTCAAGAGTAATTTCAGTATAAATTAAATTACAGGAAAGTTGAAGAAGAATACCAACGAACGAAATATAAATACAAAACTTCAAGATGCGATCAAGCTTCGAAGATCTGAATAAGGTAGGGTTTGAATTCCATAAGGCTTTTGTTTTGTATTTCCTTGAAGGAACCGTCAGGGACCACGCGGCGGGACTACCCTTGCCGCTTCTGCCGATCTCGTACGGGTGTGAAACTCTCGGCCCTACCAAGTCAGACAACCAGAGTTTGTTGGGTATTTTTAGGCGGGAACATTGACAACTCGTAGCTGACGATTAAAAGTCAATAAAGCGATGGATTAGACGAACGCGTAAACATCGTGCAAATAATCCGTTAAAAATCCGTTAAAACACCGGTTATCCGCAGATTCTGATCGCCTAACATGGCCAAAAAAATAGCATTTCATAAGGAAATTTATTAAAATCGACGCATTTAAACCCCAAACTGTTATATATTTACTTCAACAACTTTTCCAGCTCTTTTTAATACAAGATAAAATCGAAAAAGAGCTTTTAAAAGGGCATGCTAGTAGAAGTCCAGCATTCTGGTGGCTTAGATTTGGTCATAGTCTTCGATTTGAACCAAAAATTGTTGTATTTTTTTCACCCAAATGTCTTATATGGGCTAATTGTAGGTATACCACATTAGGGCTTGCTGTCAATATCAATTTTTTGGTCACGGAAAATTATCAGCAAGCACATAATTTTGATTGATAACAGTATTAAGATTAATCGGTCCTTTACCCACTTTTAACATTAATTGAAATTTAGCAAACTTACCGTAACCCAGGTTTATAACGACTTAAAAAAAGCAACACCAAACTTACATCATAAGAGCTTCCTTCCAAGAAATAGCAGTGGCTATATGACAACCCCAAGTGATATATGCTGCGATTAATAAGAAACTGTCGAAAACAATCATTACTTGAATATGTTGGTCTCTCCATAATTGTTCAGTCTCTGGGGATAAAAGTAGACTATATACATTAAGCACCACGTCACAAGAGGAACCGATGACAATGGAAACGTGAAATGTTTGGCACTGCTTGCGAAGCCAAATAAGACGAAAAAAGATAAAAGAAAGCAGACAAATACCTAGACAACGGGAGATTAACAAATCGAATCTCATAAATAGTTCCATCTGGGAAGGATAAACAGTTCTGAAAAACACAATTAAATAAAGAAGAAGAAAATATTTTGAAAAAAATGTAATTTCAAGTATTTAAACTTCTTCCTAATTTTTACAATAAAAACTTCAAGGTATCCCTGAAAGGGAAAAGAGTTAAAGAGTAAATGATTTTCATTTATTGAATTTTAGCAGAATCGCTAAATTTTATGATCGAAGGATAAGTTAACAAGATTTTCAGCGGAGGTTGGAACACTGCAGTTAAACCCGCAATTTCAAGGGTATGATTTGCTGGATTCCAACGCCCACACCATGGCGTTCCCAGTTCTTATAGCCCACCCACGCTCTCACTTGAATGTGGACCAAAATAAACGTGTGGGCCAAGCAAAGATGGGAACTGAAAATACTAAATATGTGCCTTCTCTACTAGGCTAGGCTCGTGTTTTCATGATTTATTCAGTTATGCACGATTTTTTATGTTACGACTGAAATCAGAGATTTTAAACAAACAAAAAAGTGTTTAAAACAAGTTTTCACAAAATCATATACTTTGAATTCTCAGGCGTTTGCAGTACTATGCACAAATGGTACCTCAGTTCAGGCATAAACTACCGAATAAATCTGTTGGTCACTCTCCAAAAAAGGTGCTTCGCCTTTGCGGAATATTACAGAACGACACCCGTCTCCCTGCATCCGGCGACGTCGAAGCTATGAAACCTACTCCCACATTGGCATCACAGTGTGCCCGAAATGCCCAAATTTGGCATTTCCAGTGCTTTTTTGTTTATTGAAAACAAGGAGAATAAACCTGGAAGGTATGCAATGTTTTGGTAGACGCCTTCTGAACATTCATAATAGGCAAAGGCAAATGTTCTACGTCCATAAAACATGTATCAGAGAGGATTCGCAGACAGGCATTCGCGGAAGCGGCAACCGAAATGTTTTGCAAACACTATTTTTTTACGAAGACCGTTAGGACTTCCAGCTTCCACAAACCTCCACTACGAATTTTGCGCTTTTCGAATTACGTGACCCATGTAATACCATTATCGTTGATTTCCCTTTCTGATGTATACTGAAATTGGCCTCATATAAACTTTTTGTTGAATTATTATGGAAACAATAATCCCAAATTCTATAGCGTGATATGCCTTCCCAATCTATATTCTAACGAAAACCTTATTTCACTTATTGGATTGTAAATTTAGTTTGATTTGAACAAGCTAATATTTTGTGTAGGCGATAAATGCAATTGGCTATTTCATTGGGCAGTCAAGAACCTCTATTTTCATACATATAAGCGTCCATTACCCTAAGTTAAACTTGTATTCGACAAGAAATGACCCAAATTCTTCTGATTTCTTCTGAGTCATGATTGCCGCAAACGGTGGCACAAAAGTTGTTTTTCTTTTGGAAACACTCATTTGCATCCGCGAAAGGTTGCACAATAACTGTTTTTCCAATAGAAAACAACCCAAGACGTTTCAACCCACCTCCATCCTTTAAATTATTTTTCAAAGAGCAAAATGTTCATGTTATGTTTGCAGATGACGCAGCAGGAAACCATCATCGTCGTGCAGCTTGGACTTGGATTGTGTTTGCTGTTCTCAGCTGCACTGACTCAGGTATTGGCAAATGGACTTACAATGCAACCTCTCTAATTAGGGTTCCGTCCTGCAGCCAGTGATGGCGTCGAGACAAGAAGAAGACCCGCGCTTCTCAGAATACTCAGGGTATTACAGGTACGCCTTTCTAGTTCAAAGAAAGTGATATCATTTTTAACATTTTCTCTACATGAAAAGCGGCTCTGAATTTTCCAAGGGAACATATGATCACTTTTAGGAAATGAAAATTTGAAATTTTGGCAAGTTTTAACGACAATTACGCGTACAATACGGTGTTATTATTCACGGCGGTTGATCAGTGAAGATGCGTTCGCAAAGTCGCAAAAATCAGATTTGTTTTTGCATTTTTTTATATTTTTTAAGCTAAGAATTGAAGAGTTTCTGCCAAAGTTTTGAAAAATTGATAAATTAACAAGCATTGTCTGGAATTCTCGAATAGTACTGCGACATAGAAGTTTTATTTGCTTCAAATTTGCTCAAAAATTGTTTCTGCGGGGTCAAAAAGGTTCGTTGTTTAACGGTCAAAAACAAGAAAATGAAATGTCGTTTTCTGGCCCAGAGATGACGTCATTGGGAACAATTTTCTACACTTCTCTTTTATGTCGGCCACAGTAAATTCTGAAATAATGGGTTAGATTGGAAATTTTATGGTGAGCATGAATGTAATTGTAACAAAAATAAAATATTAAGGTTGAAACACTGAAAAGTAAAAAAACGTTTTTAAAATTAAATTTTTGAACGAAACTCGAAAACTCATGCCCGCTGCGTTTCCAAACCGTAACCATTGCATGCTACGAGTAAAATAACCCTTTATCTCAATTCAACATTTTTTTAATTTCCATCGACATAACCTTCTCAAAATTTGCGTTGAAAAACGCATGGCGCCGAGGCGCCATAATAGGTAGGTGGCTAAGTTCAAGTTTCGCCCCAAAATCATGGCAAAATTCTTCCCCAATGATTATCTGTACTATTTTAATGTAAGTTAACCAAATCCAACTCTTGTGTGCTTAGAAAATAAATATATTGAATGTAATTAGTGACATTCTCTTTAAAAATCTCATTAGGTAGTGTTTGTGCGCGGATGTGTGACGAACGCGAATCTTTTGCCGCTGTCTGTTTTACAATATATCTTTTAGTTCCATTTTATCATTATTGTAGTACACCCTCTCTAACCTAATTGCGGCCCTCATTGTTATGAAACTCGGCGTCAAATTGAGCCTAGTGATCAGCTCTGCAGGTGAAACTCCAACTTGGAATAACATTATAATCGTTCTTTAGGGTACACGACTTATATGTTAGGATTCTTGTCTCTGAATCAGAACAGTAGCATTATGTGGATAATGTTCTCGACAAGGTTAGTTTTGCCATGCTTTAAAGATAGAGGCAGAGCTAGACAAAGAGACAAAGATACATAGAAATAGAGATGAACATACAGCGAAACAAAGATACAGTGAAACATAGAGACATAGAGGGAAAAGGCGAGAAAGAAAAAAAGGTAAGGCGGTATAGATTCAACTGCATTTTCAGTTTCATCATCGGGGGTGTCTTCCTCTTGATAGTGTTCTTAAACGACAATAAACCAAAAATTTCTGTCGGGCTGTCGGACAAGATTCATCTGGGATTTGCTTCGTTTTGCGCTCTCAGTAGGCTAAATTTATATTATATTCCATCTATTCAGGCGGGGTGACATTTGCTCTGATGAGGACGTTTACATCTGCTAGAATTAAAGCTACAAGCCCGTGGAGGGACCTAAGTGAGCGAAGCTCAATTGTTACAATGAAAATGTTTTAGAAAAGACGATTAGCCTTATGGGAACCGTGGACACGGCTCTTCTGCTTCCCTTGTACATCTTCGGTGGGCTGGAAAGTGTCCTCTATTCGATAGTGTACCCGGCAGCTCTTGGTAACACAAAGGCCTTCTCAATGAACACAAATGTCCTCATTTCTCTGAGTTCCATCGCACTTGGAGTTGGACAGATTGCAGGTATATGGGAATAAAACGGCAATATGACAGTCCGCCAGAAAACTGACTCAGAGTACGGGGTTTCATCTCTTTCGGGCGTGCCCTTTTCCGGTCGGCGATTGCAGTGCAGTCCGTGGCCAAAGAGGCGCCAACGCAGATTGGGAACAGCGCGCCGATGGCTCAGCGGCTAGTGCTGTCGATTGCAGCATGAGGGTCGTGGGTTCAATTCCTGCTTGATGCCTAGTGTTTTGCGATTACATCTAGGCCCATTGGCGTTTAGGGGAACATGATTGCAGGCCTAATTTTCGAAGAAAAACATTATATCAAACTAAAAACGATAATCAAAAATTTAAGACAGGTTGTTTGATAGGCCAGAGGACCCCGTGGCCACAGGAATAACTCGATGTTTCAGATTTTGCTGATTTTTTTATATGTGATGGATCTAGACGCAAAATACACAAAAAAACAACTTGGTTTTCATTTTTGAAATTTTTGAAATTTATAAAATTGCAAGTTCAGTAAATGGCTATCTTAGCTCCCAGTGAAGCTACGGACCTCCGGGTGTCGGCAAACGATTTCTAATAGTGTACTGATTAATTTCTTAATTGCTGGTTTCACACAAACTTCATGTTAAAACCCTCAGTTTTAACAAAAACTTCGAAAAAATCGACGAAAAATCACATTTTTTATTGTCCTGATTTCATGGTTGACCGCGCTTCTCCAATTCATTTTTCACTCAATAAAACGTAAAATTTCCTATTTTTATGACACCCCAATTTCAAAATTCAAACATGTTATCATTAAGAAACGTTATTTATAAAGTTAAATTTAACCCAAAAACACGCACCGCAAAAATGAAAAAAAATTATTTATCTACTATTTGGCTCCCAAACAGTTGTTTTAGACTTATAACATCAGTGTTACACAATAAATATACTTTTTTATCAAAGTTTGGTACGACAGTGAAATTTTGGCACGTTTTCACATTGAGCCTAAGATATCCGTCAATAAGGAAAATCAAAATTGGCCTTGAAACAGATGTTATTGTATTTTGTCTAAATTTGAAGAAGAAAACACAAAAAGGAAAATGCAGAATTGATGCATTGAAAATTGTTTAAAGAAAAGAAAAGTTAAATAATTGCAGGCATAATTTGCAAAGAAGAATACATTATCAAACTAAAAACAATAATAATCAAAAATGTAACTCCAACCAAAGGCAATTTTTCAGCGGCCCTTCCGCTGGCCCTCTTGAGTGTGCGTGTTACTCGCCGGGGAGTTTGGCCGTTGATCTTTTTTGCCTCACTTGCCGGATGCCTTTCTTTCCTCCTGGTGTTCATCAACATCCCAGGCAACGCATCCTATGAAGAAACAGTCTCTCTGAGCTTTATAAACCCCAGGTCAGTTTACAAAACAACGAACCATGTTTTAACCAGTTTAGTGTTCCTGTGGCACTTGTTGCTGGATTTCTCTTGGGAGTGTGCGATTCATTTGTTAACACGGGTTTCTACTCTTTTGTCAGCATTCGGTATGAAGAGGAAGCGGCCCAGGCAAACTCGGTGATGAAATTCGTTTCAGTGAGTGAAATTAACGGTCACCTAATGAGAAAACTTTTAGTCAATGCCTAGCATGGCCGCAGTCTTTGCCGGATCCCTCGTTGGACTCTATTGGCAGCTGGGATTTGCCTCCATCGCTGCAATTTTTGCTGTGGTTACCTTTGTGTTTGCTGAGAGAAGGGCGCAGAAAGTAGTTGGCCGGTTTGATGTAACACCTAATTGATAAAAATTTGACTTTATACATTGTTATATTTCTGTATCCCACTGGTTTTTATGAGTTTAATATGTAAGATCAAAAGTAAGAAAAACCTCAATCTGTTTCAATAAGCACATGTTGCCCTGTTAGTCTGTCTGGCGGTAAAATAAGATGGCACCAACGTTGTTTCCGTTGTCTGGCGCAAATGAATCAGTAGGCACGACCGTGTATTTGACGACACATTAAACTGCAGCTTTACTTTCCAAGAATTTATCTTTTTTTCGAGTTTCGCTATTTATGTGATTGGAAAATCACAAAGTGGTGAACGTTCTCGATCGCACTGTCGGTCGTTTACTTCCAAAATGAATTTTAGAAACTGCTCCTTTCTAGCCAAATGCGAAAAATCTCGTTGTCTGAACTCTTTTCCGATGTTTTACCAACTTTCAATCACCTCGCTTTTTCAAACCTCTCAAAATTTTGCCTTACCTGATTTATTTACCCTTTTCATATAACGTCTTCGCAAAAGTAGACAACCCCACAAAATGTTTGATTTATTTGTTACTGAAACTTCACTTTGTTAGAAGATGCGTGTTTCTTTTGTTCATTCTTCTTTCTTTTACTTTTGCTCACTAAGTAATCTTTTAAGGATCCATAAATGGTTTTCTACAAGTTTAGTATATATTTTAATCGCAAAACTTCAAAAATAGCGGTTTGCATAAAGAAACAGTCAACATTGCTTTGAGAATCAGGTCTGTCTCTCAATAACCATGTCGATCTTTCTTATAATTTCAGATGATTCAGCGCGAAACTGTCAGCATTTTTCAACTCGGACTAGGACTATGCCTATTGTAGTCCGCTGTACTCCCTCAAGTAAATACATTTACGTGAGTAATAAAAGCTTTTTTAAGGTGTTTCTCAACCTACCGGTTATAATAGGAAAAAATATGGCTTTTTTTGAATATGCCGGTTATTACAGGTATGTCTAGGCAGAGAGACAAAAATGGGACAGTAAACCGGAAAAAGAATGATATAGAGCGAAAGAGGGAGAGAAAGAGGTTGACAGAGATAGAGGCAGAGACAAAGAATTCTTTGTTTCAGTATGATGATCGGCGGTGTCTTTTTCCTCATATTGTACGACAGTTCAGGCACAAACGACCTTGTTTGTTGGAATTCTAACCGAGTCGGTGTTGGAAACATGGGGTAAAATTTGGCAAATCTCTAGATGATGCTCACATAATGTCTATTTTAGCTGCTCATCCGCTGGTAATCTTGAGTAAACGTGACATTCTATGCGGAGTTTGGTCCTTGATCCTCATGGCATCACTCATTCTAGACAAGGCCTACTACGCAGACACAGACATTTGCGTTTCTAACGTCAGGTAGGTTTCTAAAGAACACGAACACTCAATGAGTTTAGGATAGTGGTGGCTCTGTTAGCCGAATTCATAATCAGAGTGGGCGATTCGTTTGTGAACATTGGCTTCTACTCCTTCGTCAGCAGTTGGTACAAGGAGGAATCGGCTCGGGCTAACTCAAATACGAAATTAATTTCTGTATGTAAAATAAACGATCATATTATGAAAATACGTATAGTGTGTGTCTTGATTTGGTGCTCGCCGGATCTCTTTTCAAACTTTATTGGCAGCTGAGGATTGTCTTCATCTGCTGTTTCCGCATTAATTGACTTTATATTTGCTGAGAGAAGGGAAAACAGAGAAGATGGACTTTATGATGTAACATGTAATTAATAAATGTTTACTTGAGACATCCTCATATAGTTACACCTGTGGTATTACAGCGTTTACTGTTTCTTTCTCCATTTTATAAATAACTTATTGGAGAAAAGCAAAACCGTGGAAAGTCTGAATGTTTCGCTTGTAATCTCAGTTTGTCCAGTCCCTTTGACAGGTGACAAACCATGATGCCATCAATGTTGTTTCAGTTGTCTGGCGCAATAGAAAAGCGCCTCCGAGCGTTTCTTTCAAAGTGTACGATCGGAATGCCGTGGACATGACACATCTAACGACAACTTTACTTTCACCTCTCACCATGCAGGAAAATCATAAAAACGGAGTCACAATAAACTCAAAAGTTCACTTTTGTTCGTTCAATCGTCCCTTTTAAGGCGTTTTCTAAAATGAAAATGAACTAGTTTAAGAAGGGTCCTTAAGCAACCCTTAAAACCTAAATTGTATAACTCTATCCATACTCAACCAAGACAACATTTCAATAGCAAATGGCATATCCAAATTGATCATTGAGCCTTTTTTAATGGACACCCTTAATTTCATCCCATTATGAGAGAACAGTCGAAAAAAACAAGTTTTTGTCCTATTTTTGCTAACCTCTGTCTTGACAATTAATTTATTAAATTGCATCTGATTTCAATCAAGAATGGCTTCTTTTAAAAATGTTTTCTTTAACGACGTGTAGCGGTCAGTTTAAAGATTGCGGCCGCGACTGGTGCGGACATTTGTGACTCACTTTATTGGGCTTGCCCGCGTACAACTCATTCACACATCAAATAAAAACAATGCGTGTTTTCTAATAACAACCAAATTTGCAGTCAAAGGGCAACATCGGTGTTACCACCCCTGTCCTATTTATAGAGTGAAGGGGTTTTTACTAAAAGTCGTAGTCATTTTTTCAAGCCAATATTTCACTTCAAGCTCGCGTTTTGTTTTTGCCTGATGCGGAAAATTCAAATGTTCATGTTTCTGTTTTTCGATAACCCCTTCAAAACATTCCTCTTGGAACATTTTCAGTGTCTCCGCAAAACGGCCGCTTTTTCTCTGTTCCGAATACCCAACCAGTTTTCATTTTTGTCATCCGCTGTTGTTCGAAAGACTGACGGCCTGTAGAAAGAGAGAAACGATGATATCAATTCACGTGAATTGCTTCGTGGTAGCCAATTTACGGGCAAAGAAAAAAAAAGCGCGCAAGCGAATTCTCCCCGAAGTTCCACAGTGTTTTTCATTAATACCAAAGAAAACATCAATGCCAACGCGTTTTTTCGTTTGCAAAACCGTGTTTTAGAAACGTTGTAAACTTTACAACGCCAGTTTTCCTTTGCATCATATTTTTAGATTTCTTCGAATAGGGTTTTTTCGTGACCAGTAACCACAAAGTGATGAATTAGAATAAGAGCGAGAGTTGCGGCTTTAAAGGCAAATGTCTAACTCATTATGTTTTTAAGCGTATTTGCCAACATTATCTACTTTATCTTCGATGATACATTAAAGAAAAACATCCCAAAAACTTCGCCATCCCAGATTTTGTTACCTTAGCACTTTGGGAACCGAAAACAATCCCACGAATTTTATTTTTATTATTCGTTTATAAATAATCCAGTTTCTTCTTCATTTATGTAACAACCTATGAAATGTCAAAAACATGCTGTGTTAAGGATCCATAAATGGTTCTCTATTAATTTGACTCACCCGTCAGCTACTAGGACTGGTTCTCAAGACTCCGTCAACTGGAACATTATTCAGGACTTTCTTCTTAATACAGGTACACCTAGTGAGAGAGACAGACAAACCGAGAGAGAGAGAGATAGAGAGAAAGAGGGGCAGGGAAGGAGATACAATGAGAGTGGCAAATAGAAAATACTCCAATTTTACAAGGACTGCTTTATTTAGCTGTACCTAGTCAGGTAGAAACATTTACCTGTGTAATTGTACCTCTTGATCTTTTAGTTTTTGTGAAAAATTATTGGAAACAATCAAAGAAACATGTTTTCAACGTTCTTTTGCGTACCTGTTGCTCTTTTTTCTCTATTATTTTGCAACAACAAATCGGGTTCCAGTCGCTTTCAGCTGAATCCAAACGCCTTTCCCGAAATAGAAAAAAACTTCCAAGCGTTAAAGAGTGTTAACTTCGTTTTTCATTGGTTTTATGAAATGATTTTATTTCTTAATTAACAATCATTTAGAAAAGCCGCTAAAATACTGTTTTTATAAAATCTCTTACATGAGTTTTATTTTGGCATTCGCCGAACTAGTTCAGCAAAATCGTGAAAGTGATTTCATTATATTGAAACGTTTTTATGTTTAAAAAAACTTTAAGCAAACTGCGCAACGTGAATAAAAACAATTGTTTTTAGGTTGTTAAACTTAAATAAAGAAAATGGCGTGCTGCCGAAAATATCATTCGAATTCGCAAAAAGGCGTGTTTACATTAACCCTGCATTAAAGCATTAAAGCTGTTTTTGACAAGTTTCTAGTTAGTCAAAAGCTATAAAAAGGCTTTCCGAATCAATGATAAGTATAGTTGCCCTGCCCTACCAGAGAACTGTCAAAAAACCTATGCGTTCACAGACAACCGATATACCTTAATGGTGACACAAGATATTGGAATAATATTTTTATACTTGTCAATTGTGGCAGGAAAGTAATTTTGTATTCGTTTCCAAGGATTTTCCCTGTTTTCTTCGATTTTCAAATACAACCAACATATTTGAAAGATAGCCAGATAAGGAACATCAAACTTTAAAAAAACATAAAAGATATTTTTTTATTACTTTAAAAAAATTTTTTTTCACAATACACACCCATAAATCGCTATTTTTTTATTGTGAAAGTATAATCCCTTTTGTAGATAATGATTCAACGCGAAACCGTCAGCATTGTTTAGCTCGGTTAAAGACTATGCTTGCTGTATTCAGCAGTTCTCCCCCAGGTCAGGGCAAATGATTTGCCAGTGTAACAATCATTAGGGTTTCATCCTCCAACACGTAATGTCTTCTAGGCAAAAAGACGATAACCGATTCTCAGATACTACAGGTACGCATTTTCAGTTCGTTTTACAAAAACTTATACACACAAAAAATAAACACCCGCCAAAATTTTCGATTGGATACACAAAAACCATCTCATCGGTCGTGGGTCGTTCTTGCTGAGCTTTTGCGCAAAAAGTCATGAAATCTTATGATGAAACCCCTAAAAATGACAAAGAGATAAAGGGGGTAGAATAAAAAAAAAATGCAGATAGTTTGAGAGACCAAGAAAGACAAATGCATTGACATTGATAAACATTGAATACCGAGATACAGGAATATAGAAAGACAGCGAGACGTACGTATTCTGCTCGCCCATGAGCTTGGTATGAGATTAAACCTACATGCGAATCAAACTGAAAAGTTGTCGTCGGATATTTTCCGCGCGACGCCACTTTTGAATTAAAATTATTGTTTTTCTTGGTGCTTTCACAATATATTTTTGTGGTTCTTTCTAGAAAAGACGATTAGCCTCATGGCAACCGTGGATACGGCTCATTTGCTTCCGTTGTTCATTTTTGGTGGACTGCAAGGGAGCCTATATTCCATTGTGTACTCGACAGCTCTGGGAAACACGAGCGCGTTCCAAATGAACACTAACATCCTTATCAGTTGGAACTCAATCGCTGTCGGAGTTGGACAAACTGCAGGTATAATTACGAATATCTTCGGACATATAGAAACATTTAGCTGCCCTTCCGCTGATAATCTTGGGAGAACGAGTCGATCGCTGCGGAGTTTGGCCTTTGATCCTGGCTGCTTTACTGTCTGGATGCGCCGCCTTCTTCCTGGTCTTCCTGAACATCCCAGGAAATGCTTCCTACGAAGCAACAGGAAACGTGTCCATTTTGAAGTCCAGGTTGGTTTCTAAACATCCCAAAAACTCATCCATTTTAGTGTTTCCGTGGCCCTGGTAGCAGGATTTCTGATGGGAGTCTGTGATTCCTTCTTGAACACTGGTTTCTACTCCTTCGTGAGCGTTCGATATGAAGAGGAAGCGGCCCAGGCTAACTCGGTGATGAAATTAATTTCAGTGAGTTAAATATAAGTTCACCAGTCAAGAATACTTATAGTCACTGCCTTCAATCGCGGATCCCTTGTAGGACTCTGTACTGGCAGCTGGGAGTTGCCTTCGTCGCTGCCATTGTGGCTTTCGCTGCCTTCGTGTTTTCCGAGAGAAGGGCAAATAATTTAGTTGGAAGATTAGATGTAACACATTTATAATAAACATTTGTATTAATATATTTTTGTCTTCATGTAAAACTAAGGTGTTTTTGTTATTTTCAATCACTTCACTTTCGACCGCGTTTTGCCCTGTCACTCTGACTGCCGGTTATCAACGTTGCCTCGCCGTCTTGCAAAAAGGCCAGGCGCAAATGAAAAAGTGCGAAGGAACGTTTCGTTTCAAACGATTGATCGGAACGTCGCATGTTGCAAACCGTGTGTGACAAAAGATAGACGGAAACACATTCTTTCATCAACTTTGCTTTCACCACACTCGGTTTTCCTTTTTAGTTGTATACGTTTTGTTATTTATAAGCATAAAACTGCAGGCAAACTTTTTATATAATTCAAACTTTTTTGATTTCTAAATTGTGTATTTATAAAAAAAACTCTACGAATTACCAATAAACAATTTGTTTAAGGATCCATAAATGGTTCTCTAATAATCTGAAGAAGAAGAAAGTTTTCACTGACAACAGTGGAGCACAGTGTACTCTATGCGTCCAGGACTAAGTCAGCAGTTTTCGCTGTGTTCCCCCAGGTAAGGGCAGTTGACTGAGCAATGAAAGCTCCGATTTGGGTTTCATTTAAAAACTGTTTTTATTCGTTTTAAAAATTCATTCATAATTATTAAATCCAAAAAAACAAAACAAAAATTTATTTAAAAAACTCAAAAAAACGAACATAATGTGAAATTGCTTGCTACTTCTTAGAGTGAAATTATGATCTGTTTTGTGCCCGTTTCTAAAACAGACCGAACGTCTTACTATTACGTTTATAAAAGGAAAACCGTTCCCTGCAAAAAAAAATCAATAATGTTTTAAAAACACTTATTTGTCGCATATAACTATAATTTCCAGAAAATGATTTAGCAAGAGACTATCAGCATTTTCAAGTGTGGACTAGGACTATGTCTGCAATATTCAGCTGTACTTCCCCAGGTAGAGTCATTTTACTATGCAGTATCTGATTAGGGTTTCATTCAGTGGCAATGGGTTGTTCTTGCAGCATTAGTGTTCGAAATATTCACAAAAAACAACGCAACCGCTTTCCGTTTTACAAACTTTATTTCAGCGCGATTTTGTGGTTGTGGGAATACTTGTGCTTAGCTGTGCAGGTAAAAAAACCAACCAAACATAATTGTTTAACCTTTCTCCAGGATATATAGTGTACATTATATGTTTCCTGTTGCGGAACCAGTTTATCATACTTTTCTGTTGCTATGCAAGGTCTTTGCATGTCAGGTATTTGCAATAAGGTATGAAAAACTCTTATTTATATTTAGTTAATTGGACGGCTGTTGGAGTTCTTTTAGCAGAAAACTTCTCTGAGAAAAAGATGTTAATGTCTATAATCAGGTTGGTTTTGTTATGAATACATTCAGAGACGATAGCGAGACAGTGAGTCAGTGAGGCAGAAAAGAGGGGAAAAACAGAGAAGCAACGAAACAAAGAGACAGATACATAACGGACAGAGTAACAAAGAAACAAAGAAACAATAATACATATATACAGACAAAAGAACAGGGAACTAGAGAATCAGAAAGGCAGAGATGCAGGGATGGTTAGATAAGGAACCCAACAACTCAATCAGTTTAGTGTTCTCGTTGTCCTGGTAGCTGGATTTCTGATCAGACTTCTGTTATTCGTTACTGGACACTGGCTTCTACTCATTCGTCAGCCTGCGGAACGATGAGAAAACCGGCTGAAGCTAACTCGGTGATGAAATTCATGTCAGTCAGTGAAATGTAAGGTCACTTAATGACAATGTTATAGTAACTGCCTCTATGTGCCGCCTTCATTGTCGGAACTCTCGTCAACGCTATTGGAAGATGAGGATTGCTTTCATCGCTGCCAATCCTCTTGTGGTTGCTTTTGTCTTAGATCAGAGAAGAGCGAAGAGTTGGGTTAGCCTTTTTATAATTAAGCGCTTACATGCAAAATAAATATTTACTATAATCAATTGAGTCTTTCCCATGTAGGCGTTTTGTGTTTTTGTCCTTTTTATATCAAGGGTCTGTGTATGTGCGTGTGTGTTTGTTTGTGTTTGTGTGTCTGTGTATGTTTCTGTGTGTGTTAGCAGTGTTTTTTTATGATTGTAACTAGCTCGTCATGATGACAGATGTTATTCTGAACAGAAAAACCCGGCTATTCAAAGAAACTCTATCGCACGCGAAGCTGAATCACAACGTTTCTTCATCGAAAACAGCGGTGAGCTCACCGGCACGTTTCATATAAAGAAAAATAAAGAAGTAAAACTTTGATAACATTAACCAGAAGACGATGAGTTTTTTAAAGTAGGAAAACCCAAATTTATTTACTTTTCAGCTTTAAACGTCATTTTCCTCAACCTGCGCACTATGACGTTGCTCTGTGCTGATCGCGTATCATTTCCAGTAGTTTTTCTGCCGTGTTCTGCTTTTCTTTCTCAATTGGACTAAAGAATTTATTCCAGATTTTCACACAAATGAGGTTTTGTTTTAGAGGGTTGTTTGTCCATCCTTTTCTGAGAGAACGGCACTGAAATTAGTAAGAAATTCCGTGGATTTCAGCTAATCTGAAAAACTTCGAAAAAGTCAATTCATTCATTTGGTACCCGCATGACGCATGGCGGATTCAAGACGTTCCTTCATCGAAAACCACGCTAAACTCATCGGTGCCTTTCTTTAAAAATATGAAACAAAGGGAAGACTAATTCTAGTACGAGAAAAGGCTTCTTTTCAATTTTAAAGTAGAAAGGTTAAAATAATCGAAAAATAGCAGATCAGAGTGCAGTTCTTTTTTCCACTTTTGAATATATACTCATTTTTCCGTTTGCAGTTTGGTTAGTTGAATAATATACATTCCAAGTAGTCTTTCTGCCTCAACGTTTGCGTGTTTTCCTCATTTGAACTAAAAACTGGTTTTGAACGAAAAGTGTTTTAGGCTTGTTTGAAAAATCCCATTTGCAACAAAATGATGAATTTGGCCTTGTGAAAGAAGAGAGCTAACCAAACTAAGTATTCCAAGTTTGTTAGGATTGTAGGTTAGGGTTTCTCACTCTCCAATCAAGAAACGCTCAAAGTAGTATCAGTGCGTTGATTAAAGAATAAACGATTTTGATGAACATTTCCATTTTTAATAACACATAATCAAGGCAGTAATATCAGCCCTGCGGGTTGCCATAGAGAATTTTTTTGACGTTTGATTCCCCGCCCTTCGTTCTAGTCTTATCAGCCTCTTTGACAACTGTTTCACAATGAGATTCAATCTTGTTTTTTATTTTCCCATTGTGGTATTACTTCTTCTTTTCCTTGCAAGTGGTAATTGCAAGATATCAAGGCAAGTTTACAAAAAGATAATTTAATTATCCCAGACAATTCAGAGCTAAACGTTTTGCTTGTTGTATGTCAAATAAAGGCCCACCAAATAGGCTACCATACTCAACAGAATTAACAATGTAAGTTTGTTTAAACTTTAATACAACATTTTTTAGTTTAATGGCTGTTTTCTCAGTTGGCAGTATACTCTTGTTTATAATATACGGTTTTTACAAATGTGTAAGTCCAATGTAATGGTTATTTTACTTGAATCATTAGGTTCGACGATGGGATGAAAAACACGAGGAGGCACAACAACGAAAAGAAGCGGAACGACAAAAACCTAAAGAGCTGGTTTTTGATAGTTTTTAACCGTGATCAAAATGGAGCCAGTAAAAGTTTCTTTATGGATCCTTTTACAAATTCAAGGATTTGTATTCCAGGCAGGACCCATTTGCCAAGAGTGAAAAAATAGATTTAAGAAGATCTTTTGTATGAAAAAGTCGAAATGATTGAAGAAGAGCTTTTTTGCGGTTTTCTTCGGTTTCTTCAAATTGAATTGAACATTTCTATCTTTTAGCCTTGCCAGTTCACGTGGAAATTTTATGCCTGCGGGTTGCCAAGGAGTTTGTGACGTTTGATATTTGATCTTTATTTCTTGAATCAGCCTCTTCGAAAACATCTGTTTCATTATGAGCTTAGAAACTGGTTTTTGCTTTAATTGTTTGTTTTTTACTTTTTCTTCTCCCAAGTGATAATTAGGAGAAGAAAAAACATTTAACTCATGTAAAAAGCTAACTGTCAGAGTCAGAGCTAAACGAACACTTCCTGTTTCGCATATAAGTTGTAACCAAATCCACTACTATGAAGCTGTCTGTATTGTAAGTGAGAGTAAAGGATTTAGGCCTTAGTCTCATCTTCATTCTCATCCTTTGTCATCGTTTATGACATATTTCAGTTTTGACGAGAAATTTTCTTTTTGAACCCTTTGAACAACATGTTTGATTGATTGAATTATTCTTGAAAAATTTACTTCTGACTAAAAACTGATCCCAGTTGCTGGAAAGGAACGTCAATCTTTGTCTATGAAACACGTGATGTCTAAGATAAAAATGAAGTTTTGAAATGCTGAATGTCACGTTGAGTAATTGCAAAAAGGGAATGCACTTGAAAAAGGAACGAAATCAAGTATACCAAGGTGGCCAGTTAGTTCCAAAGTTTCGAAAGACGTGATCATCCAACACGATAAATAAACAACAAAAAGGGCACTTTAAAGTTTTTCACTTCTCCGTTTTGCCATTCAACGGTTTTGTGGTTCAGAAAACCTTATTCCTGTTGTTTCCACACCGAGAAATCGTACTCAATCAAAATTTTAATTTTTTTTAAGTAAAAGAGGTCTACTATTTTCCCTCGTTGAACAAAGTGAACTTCAATCCTTTCATGATTCAGAAAAAACCGTCTTCAGCGGCACTTCAAAATAACAAAAAATGGTGCACGTATTGCTGATTCACAGCGATCCACCAACCGATGTCATTTGGTGTTCAAATGGGAAAGAAGGAACCAAAATTTTAAGAACACTCATGGTAATCGTGGCCGACACTCATGTCAATTGAGACCGGCCTAAAACTCGCAGTGGAGGCAAGATAAAATGAAATTCTAGATCAAAATGTCTATTTTATCTTCCTTTCCTGAAGCAATTGTCTGAGACATTCAAACAATATTATACATTTTATTAAAAAAATCACATTTTATAAATACTAAATAAATTTTCTTTTCTAGTGAGGAGCTGCTCGCAGAATGTTTCTTGCTCATTTAATCCTTTTCTTCCCTTGAAAGAGCCGATGTGCCTGAAAACAGATATTGACTAATGTTTTGAACACACGTTTTTAAGGTTTGCCAATGAAAACTCCGAGCCTACTGATTCTTAGTTTGCCGAAGGTCGCGAAATTTTTTTTTGATTTTTGGTATATAACAGTTTGGGGTTACAATGCGTCGTTTTGGAGAAATCTGAATGAGAAATGCCATTTTATGACCACTCCAGGCGACATGGTTAATCGACTTTTTGGTCATCACTTGAATTGTTAATGTTCACTCCTGAAAAGACGCAGAAAAGTCCGAATAGCGCCGCGAGTTTGACACCAGTTTCACATCGGCGGCCGCAGCAAGGGTAGTTCCGCCGCATACAGTAATACGTACCATAGGCATACACAAGTCCCTGACGGTTCTTCTAAAGCTACCCAGTCAGGGAGGCCATAGCGCAGAAGGTTAGAGCGCGCGAGGGGGCTTGTGATGGGGGTTCGACCCCCTCAATGAGAGCCGCAATTCTAACAAAGCAACTGCCATCTTCTGTTTTTGAAACCCAAAAACTAACCTTTTGCTATTTTGGCGTTCGGTGGGTCTCATCGTCCTCCTACTCCTTCTTCTCTTAGCTTTCCTTGGATTCGTCGGAGGGCATTGCGGCAGTCCTAGCAGGTAGGAGGACACTTCTGGAAGTCGGTGTATGGGCATTTGTGCTCTAAATTGATTGCATCACGTTAGAAATGAATTTGATGATCACTTCTTCTGACGTTTCCATGTGCGCGCGACAGAGGAGACATTTCTGGGTTTTCTGGAAACAGCATTGTCATCCCTTTCTTTGATCTCTCTCTGTCTGTCTCCCTCCCTATTTCTCCCCCTATCCCTTTCTCTCTCTCTCTCTCTCTTTCTCTTTCTCTCTCTCTCTCTCTCTCTCACTCTTGTTTCCTTGCTAACCTTCGGCTCAGTCTTCCGAACGTTCGGGGCGGAAACCTTCTTCGCCAAATAATGTATAATTAAAATAAAATTTCTTCAATTTCATATATTGAAGGTAATATATGTACCTTCCCTAAAGAAAATAGTTTAACAAGAATAAAAGTAATTGTGATGTTAAAAGAGACAACAATGTGACATATTTTCAAGAAAGGGCAAGAAAGGGAGCTATGAAGCGAAGCAATTCATAAGTGAGTATCTCCCTTTTGTCCTGAGGTGTTTGGGTAAAGAAGGTTTTTTTAATTACACATTGGCAAAAATTGGGACCCAGCCGGAGAACCAGCTTGAAAGAACGCGCGATCGGTAGGGCGAAGATTTGGAGGAGTGATTCCGACGGCGGGATAAACAGAAATAGGAGGATGGGGAGGGGTGTACCGTCGATCAATGAGACTGTTCACAAGGCGGCAGTTGCTGTTTATCCCATTATGACCAAAGGGTTACGGCAAGTTGGTGCCCCGCAGTTATGGTTGCCGGTAGACGGAAGAATGTCGGAGGGGCAGAAAAAGTAGAGGTCGGGTATATAGTATATGTGAAACGGATAGTCGCTGTTTCAGTCGGTCAAACGCTAGTAAGTATTTGGTTCCACAGAAAAATTTGTAGATCAAAAGCGGCGCCATACTTTTAGCGTAGGATAGCATGCGGAAATGGAGTGCGCAAGGGGACGCTGGGTGAAAACACAAGTGACTCGATATACACCGCGCTGATCTCTATTATGAAATGAGCTGCCCTTTGAAGTGACCCCTGCGTCTTGTCTCGGACAGCGCGCTGAGAAGCAGACATGGGGCGAGAGAGGCGTTGGATGAAGAGGGGGTTGCTTATTCAAAGTACGGCCGCAGAAAAATACAATGCCAGGAAGAAATGTGGACGGAGTTGTTTGATGCACAAACAAAATGTACAAACAGCTTAAAACCAGAGTATTTGTCCCAAACGGGTTTGAAAGTCTGAGAGGTTAATCAGAGCAATGGTTTGAGGAAAGATCTTGCAAAACGCTACTTTAGATTTTCACTCGGATTGTGCCAACTGTTTAATAACACAAATAAGCTAAATGAAGTGGTATTAATAGAACAAGTGTAGTATGAGCTAAAAGACTATCCTCAGCCTACGAAAAGAGAAGGTTTTCCCAAAATGGGGTGACTAAACTATTATAATGACATAGCAAGTGATGCGAGCGAGGAAAATAGTCGATCAATGGGACTATTTAGGAAACAAACAGCTGTTATTTATCCCTTAATGACCACTAGGTCATAGCAAGTCGGTGTCTCGCCTTTACGGCTGCTGACACCTAATTTGACGAACCACAAGGGTTCGCAACTGGCGATAAGAAGTATAAATTGTGTTAAATCAACATTCTGTTATCCCAACCATGGGTGAGCACATAATGAACGCAAATAAAAAAGTTTGTATTGGTCAAAATATAAATATTTGATGCTAATGGGAGACACAGATACACTGCGCGTCCTCGCTGATGACAAAAAGCGCGAAGTGAGGTGCCCTTTCGGCTGTGCTTCGGTGCGACGGCAGGCGAGAGAGTGCATTCGATGAAGAGAGCGCCGGTTTGACTCAAGGGGGAGGGGGACGGCCGGATAGGACCGCATCGAGACTTGGAGACAATCGATTATGCGACTGTCATATGCTCGTCTGCTGAGATGGGGGACTGACAGAGACAGAGGGGGGCAGAAACGGGGAAAGCGCGAGAGTGAGAGAGAGAGAGTGAGAGAGAGTGAGCGAAAGAGAGGAAAAGAGAGAGAGGCAGAGAGAGAGAGAGAGAGAGAGAGAGAGAGAGAGCTATCCTTAGGTCGCTGGTTCAAATCCGGCTCGACGAAATGTTTTGCGTTTTATTTGAAAACTAAATTATGGTATTTTCCAAAGTAGTTTTGAAGTCAAAAGTTAAAAAAACAGTATTTTCAATAGAAAAGCAAAACCTTCGCAGTCAGCAGGATTCGAACCTACGCGGGCAGAGCCCAATTGATTTCTAGTCAATCTCCTTAACCACTCGGACATGACTGCATGCTAGTCTGCCGCGCCTGTCCGCTATAAGAATACACCCGCGATTGCTGCCCATTTGAGAGTCTGAAGCGAGAATAAATTCAACTGTTCCAATTTGGTGATTAACAAATGGTTTATTGATACAATTAAAGCTAGAATCGGGATGGAATAGTGGAATATAATGCAATGTAAGTGTGGGATAGGGGAATCTTCTTGTTTTGGGGATGGAATTGAATGGGAAATACACAGGGTGGGCCATGGTCATTGGAAAGAAGGGGCGAGGGGCTTAGGCAGGAGGCTGAGCCTGAGCCTGGGCCTGGGGCTGACCCTGGATCTGCATGGCCTGCATGAGCGCCTAACGCAGGGCTTGAGCTTGAAGCTGGTCGTGGTTGTGAAGCTGAGCAGCGGCCTGTTGAGCATTGGCCTGCTGCATCACATGGGCAGGCACCTGAGCCAGGGCATGGGCCGGAGGCTGGGCCTTGGCCTGATAGTAGACGGGGCCCTGGTAGTAGGTGCTGTTGGAAGGCATCTGCTGCCTGATGAAGTTGCTCACAAAAGCGTTGATGCCGTTGGGGTCGGTGGGATCAGCCACCTGGATTGCCACATATCCAGGGGGAGCCTGAAAATCAACATTTAGTAAGTTAGGTAAGGTAGCTAAAGGGTGTGGACCGCGTGAAATTATTTTTTTGTGTGAACAGTCTAGATCTTATTTCCAGGATCCCGAAAAATACCTCTTTTACCCATTTTGGATGTACACGAGCCTACTGATTCACAGTTTCAAATTGGCTTAATTGCACTTGATTTCTCAACAGTTAGGGTTTTTTCATTACCATGCTTCACTAAGTTAACAAGCTATGTTTCTATTTTAATAGAAACATTTAAAAACGAAAAAAAAAAGATTCCATTTTTCCTTGCAATGGCCTAAACTCAGAAGAGTTTAACTCTTGCAATTGTAGCATACCAGAATTCAAATAAATCTATAGAGTCTTACCTTTTACCAGAGACAGATGCCTCCTTCCAAAAAATCAAATAAACATTTTCTTCAATTTAATATATCGAAGGTAATCTATGCACCTTCCTTAAAGAACATAGTTAAACAGGGATAAAAAGAATTATAATATTAAAGGGACAAAAAGCGCAACATAATGTCAAGAAAAGACAAGAAAGGAGTAAGAAGCAAAGCAACACCAAAAAATTGTATTCCGTTTGGTCTAACTGAGGTGTCTGGGGAAGTAAAGTTCTTTTTTAGCTCCGGAGTGGTAAATGGTGTGTAAAAGAGCAATTCGCTTGAAAAGTAAAAAGTCAGAAGCAAAAAACGCGCAAAGGGTTGAGGGAACCAGGAAAGGAGTGAGTGAGGCGACGGATAAATAGAAATGGGAGGAAGGGGGTGGGCGAACCATCGATCAATGGGACTGTTTAGAAGGCGAAAGCTGTTGTTTATCCCATAATGACCAAAGGTTCGCCCCCTCCAGTTGTGGTTACCAGCGGATAGATTAACGATTGGAGGGGCAGAAAAGTGATATTATAGTAAGCGTCAAACGGACGGTCGCTGTATCAGTCGGTCAGGGGTAGGGGACGGTGGATGAAAACACAAGGAACTTAATAAACACTGCGCTGATCTCGATTATGAAACTAACTGCCCTTTGAACTGTCCCCTGCGTCTTGTCACAGACAGTGCGCTGAGAGCCAGACATGGGGCGAGAGAGTGCATCGGTCGAAGAGGGCGTTTCTGACTCGTGGGGGAGGAGTGGACGGAATTGGGGAAATCAGGTGAGAAACATGCAACCCAGCTGAGTTCAGAACCAGTTTGGCGAGATTACTGGTCTTAAAAATTATATAGGACGGTTCTAACTATGGATAGTAATATATACCAAAGAAATAGATGAAGAGGAAAGAAGATTCATTTGTGCATTGTGGTTGGCCTCAGACGGGGCGACGGCAGAGAGTGAAACACGAGGCGAAAGAGTGCATTCGATGAAGAGGGCGCAGGTCGTAGTCATTGGGGAGGGGGCGGCCGGATAGAATCCCATCGAGATTGGGGAAAATCGATGGTGCGATAGTCATCCGATCGTCAGCGAGGATGGGGGACTGACACAGACAGAGGGGGCAAAAACAGAGAGAGAGAGAGAGAGAGGGAGAGAGAGATAGGGAGAAAGAGAGTGAGAAAGAGAGCGGCAGAGAGAGACACATGACAGATGACAGAAAACAGAAAACAGAAGCCAGGAGACAGGAGACAAAAGACGCGGTTGGTTGATTCCTCTCCGCTGCTTAGAATGGCGATGTCTCCCGTTCCATGTATACAAGGTTCTTATCGCGAACGGATAAAGCTACGATAACCAAATTTTGACACGATAATAGTTAGTCACTCGCGGCGCACCAACTTTCAGCCATTTTTGTTGAAAAATTGACCGGGAACGAGCGAAACCCCCCGATTTTTAGCTGGTCGCCGGCGCCTCCTTGGTATAACGGTGTAAGCGTTAGTCTCCCAATTTCGCGACCAGGTTTCGAATCCCGCCTTTGGCAAACTGTTTTGCATGTTAAGAAATGGTGTTTCCACATTGTTTCAAGTGTTACATTTTACTTTTCAATTCCTTAACTTTTTATTTTCTGATTTTTTCGCCTCAATTTTCGAGTTGAACTGCTTTTGAAGAGCATATAATTAGATAATTCTTCTAGAAAGCAAAGAAAATATATTCTGTAAAACAAAAACACCTAGTAAATTAATTAGCAACCCTTATAATTAATTTACGATTACCCAATAGTCGATATTTCTTAGGGTTTAGTTTTCAAAAAGCTATGGTTACATTGTCACCTTCCCCGACATGGCTTTAGGGGTCAAGTTTCATTAAATGAAATGTTTTCTGAATTGATTTAATTTTTCAAAGAATAATTATAAAAAGAGAACAATTCATGCGTGAAAAAGCGATCCGCAAATAAAGTGGGTGGTTTGGTTCCTCACTGTATAAAAAGTGAACAATAGAAAAGTTATAATGCTATAAAAAGAGAACAATAGAATTCTACCTGGAAGAATATTTTCGAAACACCAATACCACCTCTGGCGTATAATAATTTAAAGCTCATTGGCCGAACGATTGTGTAGTAGCAAATATTCTGGTAGTCAATTTGTGTTTGAGCTAAAAATTTGAGTTCCCAGAGGTGGTTTCGGTGTTTCTAAAATATTCTTCCAGGTAGAGTTCTATTGAAAGAGAAATAGGAGAGGTAGAGACCGGATTAAAAATCGCAATGTAGACAAACACTATAAGAGTTGTTCCTATATCGTGTCTTCCTTTCCGAAATCAATCGCCTCAGACATCCATACAAAAATATACATTTATTTAAACATTTATATTTTAAAAAATACAAAATAATTTTTTAGTGAGGAGCTGCTGGCAGAATGTTCCCTGCTCTTCTTCTCCATTTCTTCCCTTGAAAGAGCCGATGTGCCTGAAAACAGATATTGACTGATGTTTTTAACACACCTCTTTAGGGTTTGCCAATAAAAACTCTGCGCAAGCTTACTGATACTTAGTTTCAACCTAGCTTTCGAGGCCAATTGAAACAAGCTGTACCAGAAAAGAAGCAATATACTTGTAGTTAAAACGGCCGTTTTTCAAATCTGCTGAGATGCCTTTGGTTTACAGTAATCTAACTATTTTCGGGCCGCTTTCTGCAGCGTAATTGTCAAAGATTACGATGAGGTTCTCTGAAGCTGCCGAAGGTCGCGAAGTAGGTTTTTGATTATAACAGTTGGGGGTTACAATGTGTCGTTTTCGAGAAATCTGAATGTGAAATGCCATTTTATGACCACTCCACGCAAGATAGTTTTTCGACTTTCTGGTCGTCACTTGAATTGTCAATGTTCACGCCTGAAAAGACGCAGAAAACTCCGAATAGCGCCGCGAGTTTGACACCAGTTTCACATCGGCGGCCGCAGTAAGGGTAGTTCCGCCGCATACAGTAATAGCACCATAGGCAAACACAAGCTGAAAAGAGGTCCCTGACGCTTCTTTTAAAGTCGGCTATAGCGCAGAAGGTTAGAGCGCGCAAGGGCTAGTTAGGTTTTGACCTCCCTCCGCGAGAGCCACAGTTCTAACAAAGCTACTGCCTTCTTCCGTTTCTGAAAACCATAAACGAACCTTCTGTTATTTTGGCGTTCAGTAGTTCTCCTTTTTTTCTGGCTTCTTCTTCTGGGTTGGCTCGTTGGTCTCTTTCCTCCGGCTCTTGCTACTACCGTTTGGCGGCGTCCCGTTTCTACTCCTTGCTCTTGATCTGAATCATCGGCAATAGAATACTATTCTGGAAAAGAACTTACGGATGACATTGCCTTTGTGCACTTTCTGCCGTATTTCCTTGTTTTCAGAGCACTGCGGCAGTCCTCGCACGTACGAGGGCACTTCTGGAAGTTGGCATAGGGACAAGTGTGACCTAAATTCATAACATCACATTAGAAATGAATCTGATGATCGTCTCAGTCTCAGTCTCTCGCTTACCTTCCGCTGGCGACGAGTAAGATCCACATGTTTGAAACTGCTCTCCTTCTCCTTGTTTTCCTTGTCGTCGCGATCCAGAAATGCCGCTAGAGTCATAGATGATCTGGAAACTTCAGTTCTTTCTGGTGCTCTGAATCAACCACCTGGATCTCTTCTACGTAGTCAGACAAAGCCATGATGACTTCTTCAGGATACTTGTGTTTGCTGTGTTTCCGACAGTTAATCTAAACATGTTTGACTTATTTAACACGGTTGACCTACTGTAGATGACGGATACCTTCCTCGCCAAATAATTAATAATTAAAATAACATTGTCTTCAAATTAATATACTGAAGGTAATCTATATACCTTCCCTAAAAAGAAGTTTAACGGGAATAGAAAGAATTGTGATATAAAATGAGACAACACTGTGACATGAATTCAAGAAAGGAAAAAGAGGGTTGTTGAGCAAAGCAACTCAAAAAGACGCTGCGACAGCAGAGAGTGAAACACGAGGCGAGAGAGTGCATTCGATGGAGAGGGCGCCGGTTTGACTCGTTGGGGAGGAGGAGGGGCGGATGGACCGTATCTAGACTTAGAGACAATCGATACGACAGTCGATCGTGGTCAGCTTAGATGGAGGACTGGCAGAGGCACACTCAGAAGGAGAGGATGAGATATATAGAAAACATAGAAACAGAGAGACAGAAAGACAGAAAGACAGAGAGACAGAGGAATAGGGATGTCAAAGAGACAAACAAACAGACATGTTTGTATTGGTCTTTGTATATAAGTATTTGATGCTGATAGGAGACACACACACTGAGCGTCCACGCTGATGACACAAAGCTCCCCTCGATTGTGAGTTGCCCTTTCGCCTGTGTCCTGTGCCTCTCTTCAGACGATGCGACGGCAGACACGTGGCGAGAGAGTGCATTCGATGAAGAGGGCGCCGGTTTGACTCTTTGGGGAGGGGGACGGCCGGATAGGGCCGCATCGAGACACGAAGAAAATCGATTATGCGACTGTCATCTGATCGTCTGCCGAGATGGGGGACTGACAGAAACAGAGGAGGAACAGAAAAAGAGCAAGAGAGAAAGCGAGAAAGACAGTTAGAGAGAGAGAGAGAGAGAGAGAGAGAGAGAGAGAGAAAGAGAAAGAGAGAGTGAGAGAAAGAGAGAGTGAGAGAGAAAGAGAGAGAGAAAGAAAGAGAAAGACACATACACACATACACACACACACACATACAAACACGCAGAATTGTTATAATCTAACAAAACCTAATCCAAGGAGTCTACGTTGTAAGCAAGTGTAAAGTTTCTAGACAGGTCCTTAAGTTTCAGGTGAAAGTAACTTCTGACGTTTCATACTGCTCATTGTTCAAGACATTAGCGTTGTTGAAAAACGACACTTTCGTTGAGGTCTTGTAAGCTTTCTGATTGCTTCAAGTCTGTTTGAGTACATCAAGGTGGACTAATGCATCAAAAGTTTTGGTAGACGTTAACATCCAACAGGACAACATGACAAACAACAAATGCAGCACAAGTATTCCAATTTTCTGTTTTGCCATCCAACGGTTTTATGGTTTCGAAAACATAATTCCCTTGTTTTGAAACAGAGACGTCGTAACCAACCAAAATCTATTGTTTAAGTAAAAGACGTCCACCGTTTTCTCTCGTTGAACAATGTGAAATTCACTCTTGTCATGAGGACAGGTGTGGCTGAAAACTCCCCGTCTTATGGGGCACTTCAACAGCACTTTGACACGCATATAGCTAATTCACAGCGTTTCATTAGCGCAACTGATGTCATCTGTTGTCAAAATGAGAAAGAAGGAACCAAAATTTCGAAAACACCCGTGGAAGTGATGAGACCGTCTAAAAATGCAGTGGAGACAAGCTAAATCAACTACTAGTGTAATTAAAGTATATTGTATCCTCCTTTATTAATCATAATAGACATCCAAATAAAACATTTATTTAAAAAAACTAAATTTACTTCAAATAAAACAATTTTCTTTCCAAGTCCCAGATTGCTCCAAGAATTTTTTCTGTCCTGCTCATGTTCATCATTTTTGAAAGAGCTGAAGATTTATGCCTGAAAACAGATATTGACTGATGTTTTAAAAACATATTTTTATTGTTTGACTATAACATTCTACACGAGCCTACTGATAAACAGTTTCAAATTGGCCTAATTGCAATTGATTTTTCAACCGTTGGTGTTTTATTCATTACCATGCTTCACTAAGTTAATAAGCTATGTTTCTATTTTAATAGGAACATTTAAAAACAAAATAAAACCATTTTTCTTTGCAATATCCTAAACTCAGAAGGGTTTGACTTTTGCAATTGTAGCATATAAAGACAGATAGTGGACAAAATAGTTTAGAAAATGAAGTAAGGCAGAATTGCAATTCAAATGGCAATTTCGCGGCGAATCAAACGGCAATTCACTTAAAATGCCAAGCGCTTCTAAATTGGTTCATTGCTCCAAAGTGGGTAAGATATTTTTTGTCGCAATTGTGGAAATAAGACCAGCAAAACGTGCAAAACGTGCAAGATGCAAAATCAGAAATGGGGGTCACTGTCTTCACACACTGGACATTCTGGTTCCATTTTTATCTAGAAACTATACCTCTTCTTCTTTATTGTCAAAAAAGTTTAGTTCGGCTTTGATGGCATAGTGCATTACCAACGCATCCTTCGAATAAAGGGAGGAGGGCGATTTGATAAAATGAATAAATTTCATTGCCCTAAATGCTGGTTATGAATGGCTAAAATCAATCAAAACTTACAGTAAGAAAATGGCATTATCCCTCGTTTCAATCGATGGCGCAGCTGTTGGATCCTAGTGGAACATCTAACATTTCTTTCTAGATTTGGGGTCGGTGAACTTACGAAATTCAGCACTTCTCTGTATCCGGCATCTTGCTTTCTTCCCAAATAAAAGGCAGAATTTTCAATCACTCTGGGAATACTGCTCTCCTCCAAGGATTCCAATGCTTGAGTACTTAAAAGGTGATGATTTACCGATGTTGATAAGTCTTACCTTTTACCAGGACCAGATGCCATTTCCCCAAAAATTAAATACAAATGTTCTTAAATTTAAAATATTGAAGGTAATCTATGTACTTTCCCTAAAGAAAATAGTTTAACAGTGATAAAAATAATTATAATGTTAAAGAGACAAACAGCGCAACATAATGTCAAGAAGAAACAAGAAAGGACTAAGAAGCAAAGCAACACAAAAAAATTGTATTCCGTTTGGTCTTACTGAGGTGTCTAAAGAAGTAATGTTTTTTAGCTCCGGAGTGGCAAATGTTGTGTAAAAGCGCTAATCGTTTGAAAAGTAAAAAGACTAAAGCGAAAAAAAACGCGCAGAGGGTGGAGCGAACTAGGAAAAGGGTGAGTGAGGCGACGGATGAATAGAAATAGGAGGAAGGGGGTGGGCGAACCATCGATCGATGGGAGTGTTTAGAAGGCGGCAGCTGTTGTTTATCCCATAATGACCGTCGCCCCCTCCAGTTGTGGTTACCAGCGGATAGATTAACGATTGGAGGAGCAGAACAGTGAGTAAATGTCAAACGGACAGTCGCTGTTAGAGTCGGTCAAAGGCTAGAAAGTGGAGGGTCCCGCACAGAAAAGCGGTACACCTAAAAGGTAGATCCACACCGCCGCCATTCTTTTAGCGTGCGAAAATGGAGTGCGCAGAGAGACCGCCCCCCCCCATCTAACTTGACTGTTTCCTTTAATGTGTTATCTATATGTAAATTGTTTGCTGTTCTTATAAATCTCATAAGACGCATTCCAATAAGGGGTGGGGGACGGTGGATGAAAACACAAGGAACTTAATAAACACTGCGCTGATCTCGATTATGAAACTAACTGCCCTTTGAACAGTCCCCAGCGTCTTGTCTCAGTTAGTGCGCTGAGAGCCAGACATGGGGCGAGAGAGTGCATCGGTCGAAGAGGGCGTTTCTGAGTCATGGGGGAAAACAGCGGCCGGAGAGAAACAAGGCTCGGGAGGAGTGGACGGAATTGGGGAAACCAGGTGAGAAACAAACAACTCAGCTGAACAGAAACTAGTTTGGCGAGATTAGTGTTCTCAGGTTTCCTTTTGAAAATCGCTGATGGCAAAAAATGGCATCGTTTGCAAATGAAGCTGTCCTTTTGCCTGTGCCTTGTGGTTGGCCTCAGACGGTGCGACGGCAGAGAGTGAAACACGAGGCGAAAAAGTGCATTCGATGAAAAGGGCGCAGGTCTTAGTCATTGGGGAGGGGGCGGCCGGATAGGACCGCATCGAGACTTGGAAACAATCGATGGTGCGACCGTCATCCGATCGTCAGCGAGGATGGGAGACTGACACAGAGGGGGCAGAAACAGTGAGAGAGAGAGAGAGAGAGCAAAAGGAGAGAGGCAGATAAAGAGAGAGAGACAGAGAGAAAGACAGCCGAATTCCTACTGCAACGTTTCTAATGGATGGTGGACGATATAGTTAAGTGTCTAGTACCCGAAGGTACTAAGAAACCGTGAAAGATTAAGAGAGAGAAGAACAGAGTATACAGTTATATATGCGTTTATATAGAAATGTATCAAGAGGGTCTATGGTGATGAAGTCGGGGTCGGGCCCTCTCACGATTCTTCTCCATCGGTCCCTTTTGTAGTCGTCGGCTCGGCTGACGTCTGTCTGTAATAGATGGATTATTAGAGTCTCGAAGCGCGTTCGCAGCGTTGAAGCGGGGAAGATTCCACGAGAATAATGTGACCTTGGGTTAGGATGTTCAGAACAAACTGTGGTCTCAAAAATGTTGACCGATTGCTGTTTGGAGCAGTTGATGTTCGAAAGAATCAATTATTATTGCATTTCCGGAATCTACGTCAAAAATTACCTATTGGGCAACATTTTTACAGCAAAACGTTCAATATGAAGGGGTAAAAGTCGTGTTAACGCCGGCGGACACCGGCGGAAAAATGTTAAAGCCGGCGGACACCGGCGGACACTGGCGGCGGACAGGAACGGCGCCCATTTTTTGATAGTGCGCTAGAACGCGGTGAGGGTTCAAAGCTTCTCGATCTCTTTCGCACTTTCTCTCGTTCTCTTTCTCTCTTTCTCTCTCTCACGAGTGTTCGAACTAACCGGAGCAGCTCGCTGCTGATGAGATCCCTGCTGCGGTCGAACGTGTCGCTGACGATAAGGCTGAAATACATGTATGTGTCTATTCAAATCTATTCCTCTCTCTCTCTCGTTCTCTCGTTCTCTCGTTCTCTCTGTGTGTGTCTCCCTTCTTTTCTTTGGGGACAAAACTAACCTGGAAAGCTGATGGTCCCTCCTCTTGAATCGGTCGAAGAACATTCGGTCGTCCAGGGTAAGGCTAAAACAAACGTGTAAGTTTTCATCTCTTTCACTTTTGACTAACCCGATACGAATAGACAGCTGGAGGGGGGCGTATTGGCTGGGGACGAATCACCTAAAACAAAAAGCTTGCTGGATAGAGAGAGAAGAGAGAGGGAAAGAGAGAAAGAGATAGGGATAGAGAGAGAGACAGATAGAGAGAGAGAGAGAGAGAACACACCTGCGGATGTTGCTCAATCTGAGAAGAGCATTCTGCTGCGCCAATAGTTCATTCATGGCTCTCAGATGGTCCATGTTTTCTAAAAAGAAAACCAATTGGAATAAAATGATAAACATAGTTTCACTTATACATTTGAAACAAGGAAATTACAAGATTTTTACATTTAGTTTCGCTTGCGGAGATTCATTTTCAAGGATTCAAATCAAGCGGATTCTTCTTATTTTGAAATATAAACTTTCACTGAATTACTTTTCTACATTCGGACAAATCTCTTACTTTTATGCGTTAGTCTTTTCACACAGATTGTTTACACTTTCTATCTTTTTAATTAAAAGAAAATTATTTTACAACTACCTGCCCTTGGGGTTAGTATATTCTCATGTATTTTCAAAAAAGCAAAACGATAACATCAACGCGCCGGAAAACCCTTGGAAAAAAGTTTGCAAACTGCCGATTTGAAAACAAATCTAACCAGCGCTCCGCGCTGGGTACAATGCCTTTCAGGAAATGATAATGTGCCAAAGTGGCGACCATTTTAACGAAATTCCCTTAAAACTATTTTCGGTTAAAGTTGCGTAACGATACGTTATCAGAGGATGCCACAGTTGGACCAAGATATGTCGATTAGGTTTTAAGTTCTGCTTAAGGACCTTAATGAAAAAAGAAATAACTTTTTTCTCTAGAAATTAGGATTTCCTACCGCAGCTGATTTGGAGGCCAAGGCGTCCACTTCTTGCGCCATCTTGACAATCCGCGGGCTGAATCTCCACAGATCCCTGTTGATGATGTCCGCCATATTCTGAAAAGAATAATTGAATTAGTTTTAGGTAATTAAAGATATGTCTTCTCTCTCTCTCTCTCTATCTCTCGCTAACCTTCTCTTTAAATCCCAAAATTAGAAGGGCTGAAACCACATTTAACTGAAAAGTTAAATAAATTTCCGGCGTCTTGGTTTCGGCGGCGAGCACCCGTATAGGGTAGGCGGTTTCACTAAAGAGAAAATACCCCCCCCCCCTTCCTCCGCCAGAACACGACCAAAATCGTAAAATCGGCAGCGTAAACCGCAAACTACCACTTTTTCATGTTTTTCCCTCAAAATTACTTCAAATTCTCATTAGTTCTAATAAGAAAACTCACTATTTTGCGTTCCTTGAAGAAACAGGGGTCTTAAAACATCTTGATTTTTATGAAGAATGATTGAGGATATATGCCTAAATGTAGAAAATTAACTTCACGAGATCAAGTGATCAAAAGAGACATCAAGAAACATGAAATAACACACGGAAACTCGACTCCAAAGAGGGTAACGATAGTCTAATAGGATGAGTGAGAGGGCGAGAACATACAAAACAAGGAATGATGACAGACGCGAAATGGAATGAATGTCCAGATGGCTCCGAAAAAGTGATGGCGCGCCGATGAGTAATGCCGAGGGTGAAGAGGGCACAGACAGTGACCGGGAGAGATTTGGAATGGTGCCAGGGAAAGTGCAACTATTGAGAGTGTGCGACGAATGACGTCGATGTGGACGGCACAGGGGGAGGGGGCACCCGCTATGGATGCACTGTGAGGGAGAGCGGCGAGAGAGTGACAAGAAGAAGTACCAGGAAGAAAAAGAAGTGGGAATACAGGAAAGGAACTTGAATTGTAGGAGAACGGAAAGATAAATAGATATATCGTCTATGTCCAACAAACAACTAGTCATATAGAATACAGAGAATATGGAAACGTTTTGCCTTTTTGGCGTTTTCTCTGCCCACTCCATATTCCGCGCGCTCTCGCGGCTTTGAGCCGCTTTTGATCTGCCGCTTTTCGGTGCGGGGCCATATCAGCAGTTGCTTTTAGACAGAGATTTTAAAGAACGGGACTAACGGCAGAAGA
The DNA here is from genome assembly GCA_022343465.1 of Oscheius sp. G VE-2021. Lineage (NCBI taxonomy): Eukaryota > Metazoa > Nematoda > Chromadorea > Rhabditida > Rhabditidae > Oscheius > Oscheius sp. G VE-2021. The sequence continues at coordinate 6,565,021 of JAJQXH010000029.1, read as the reverse complement.
GAAAATGAAGCCGTGCCAAGGCAGCCAGAAGGCAAAGAGCGCATAGGCAACGAGAAGGTTTCTCCGCCCACTAAAGTGTATTTGTCCAGTTGTCTGCACCCTCTCTTCTGAATACAATCTCTCATCCGCGGACCGCCCGCCGGCCGCTCGCGTCGATGAGCACGGAGAAAGGGCAAAGAGGGCGCAGACGGTTAGGCCTGACTGAAACTGACTGGGCCGAGAAAAAACGGAGAAAGATCGGTATTTGTCCGCTCACATGGGCATTCGCCAAGGAATACAAAAAACAAAAGAGACTTCAAATTTGAAATTCTGAGAATCCTTTCCTGATTGTGATTTTCCCCAAAATCAAGCGGAAAGGAGTTGTCGAAGAATTTGTGATGTGGGCTTAGACGTGGTTTCGAGGGTAGATGAGAGAAAATCGAGAAAAATTACTCGTGGAACTGAAAATGTTAACATTTCAACTAAATTTGAGGGGACTCCAAAAATTTCACATACTCATATGTGTCCACTTGCACGGAAAGCTTTAGTAAAAGGCGATAGCTGTTCATGTGAGATTGCAAGCGAACCAGAGGTACTTTTCTATGCACGGATCGGGAGCACAAATTTGGAAGCGGTACCAAGCGAAGTACAGAAGCGACAGTTCACTTCTGGGCAGAGCTGGCACAGATTGACCGGCCGAAAAGTGACGCCATCGCATGCAGTGCGAGGGACGTGTGGATGACAAAAGAAAAGGATCTACATGGGACGGGTGGATGGAAAATAGGGAAAGTATCGCCGTGCTTTGAAACCAAAAGAAGGTTACGCAAAGGGTATAAAAGTAAAAGAGAAGCGGGGTTCAGATAAATAAAAAAAAGTAAGAAGGTAGGTCAGAAGAACGGATTCAAAGCGAGGTTATTATAATTGAAATTCTAATGAGGGCATTCTGAACCGGGCGTGATTCAGGCAAGGGATAAGCAAAACTGGGAGGACAGGGCGTACCGTCGATTAATTATACTGTTTCAAAGATGGCAGCTGATGTTTATCCCATAATGACCGAAGGGTAACGACGGCAAGCTTGCGCACGCAGTTGTGGTGACCAGCGAATGGAAAACGATTATCCCTTCTCCGCTGATAAACACTCGATTATGAAATGAGTTGTACTCTGGATTATTCACTGCGTCCTGTCTCAGACAGCGCGCTGAGAGAAAGACATGGCGCGAGAGAGTGCGTCGGGCGAAGAGGGCGGGCGTGTTTTTCTCATTGGGGAAAAGGTCGGCTGGAGACTCGGAAGGGAAATGGACGGTGGTCAGCTGAGATGGGGGACCGACACCGACACATTTAGAGAGAGAGAAAGACATTTAGAGAGAAAGAGAGAGAGAGAGTTAGAAAGAGAGAAAGTCAGTTAGAGAGAAAAAGACAATTAGAGAGAGAAAAAGACAGGTACAGAGAGAGAAAGAGAAAGAGAGTTTGAGAGAGAGAGAGAGAGAGAGAGAGAGAGAGAGAGAGAGAGAGAGAGAGAGACGGACAGTTAGAGAAGAAAATGAGGGGGAGAGAAACAGTAAGGGAGAGAGAAAAAGAGAGACAGTTAGAGAGAGAAAGACAGTTAGAAAGAGAGAGAAATACAGTTAGAGAGAGCCAGAGAGAAAGAGAGAGAGAGAAAGTTAGAGAAAGATAGTTAGAGAAAGAGCGAGAGAGAAAGACAGTTAGAGAGAGGCAGTTACACAGAGAGAAAGACAGTTGGAGAGAAAGGAAAAACGTTTACCCCTTCTCCGCTGATAAACACTCGATTATGAAATGAGTTGTCCTCTGGATCATTCACTGCGTCCTGTCTCAGACAGTGCGCTGAGAGAAAGACATGGCGCGAGAGAGTGCGTCGGACGAAGAGAGCGGGCATTTTGTTCTCATTGGGGAAAGGGACGGCTGGAGAGCTCGGAAGGGAAGTGGACGGAATTACGGAAAAGAGTTGAGAAACAAACAAAATGATCTTTAAAGATGGTTGAAAACAAAGGCATGTGTTCCAATCGGTCTATTGAATATCTGAGATTTCGAAATGGCAATTCCAAAGCGAGTTGTCCTTTCGAATGCGCCGTCTGCCTCAGTTCATAGGGTGCGACGGCAGAGAGTGAAACACGAGGCGAGAGAGTGCATTCGGTGAAGAGGGCGCCTGTTTTACTCATTCGGGAGGGGGCGGCCGGCCAGGACCGCATCGAGACTTGGAAACAATCGATGGGACAGTCATCTGATCGTGGTCAGCTGAGATGGGGGACCGACACCGACACATTTATTGAGAGAGAAAGACATTTAGAGAGAGAGAAAGACAGTTAGATGGAGAGACAGTTAGAGAGAGAGAGAGAGAGAGAAAGACAGTTAGAGAAAGAGAGCAAGAGAGAGAGTTAGAAAGAGAGAAGGCCAGTTAGAGAAAGACAGTTAGAGAGAGAAATACAGTTAGAAAGAGAAAGACAGAAATAATACGAAGGAAGGAAAAGTTCCAGAATATGAATTTGGCCTAGCATTTAAATAAAAAGAAGACAAACCAATCCTTTCCCAATTCAATTGTCTGAGACATCCAAACACAAATATATATTTATTTTAAAAACCCTTTTTGCAAATATAATACATTTTTTTCTTGATGAATTCGGCAGCCAGAAGAATCCGGCCATTTTCTTTACTGCCATGTTGACAGAACTGAAGATCTATGCCTGAAAACAGGTATTTATATATTGATTTTAAAACACAGATTATCATTCTACAATAGATCTTTGAGTTACAGTTTCAAACTGGCTTAGTATCTTGAAGGCGCATTAAAATATAGTATTTCACTCATTTCCATGCTAGAACGTGGCTATGTTTTTAGTTGCTTGAAATGTTTTTTTTCTTTCTGTCAATTTCTAACTAACGCATAAATTGTAGCAATAAGGCAGAGGGGCACAAAAATGAATCATAATTTTATTTTATTTTCGTTTTTGTGTTTATTTGTACTCCGTATCAAACTATATATGAAGCTGTGTATCTTCATCAGAAAATGTTTCAGGATGAAACGTTTGAAGAGAAAACTGGAGAAATGAATAGCAATAAATTTACAAACCTAAGGCAAGAGTCACAAAAAGGTATTTAAAACAGCATTTTATCCTTGGCGTCTTTTTGTAGGAAAATGATATTTGGAAGTTGTGAATTTGTGAAGCCATTGCGCCAAGGGCGAATTTCTGTCTTCTTGTCGCTTTCCCGAAATCGCAGTAACGGTAGCGTGGCCGTGGAGCGTGCCAATTGACCGTAGCCCATAGCTTTTAAAGGGGAAAACCGCGAAAAATATTTTTCCTGATTTTGTGATGATCCATAGCGCGCTTGCTTACCACATAGATACATTTTTTTGCTTTCTGATAAATTATTCCAACAAAACTATTTTTTATAAAAGATTTTCTAAATTTGAACTAGAACGTGAAATCGCTTTAAAAACTATGCTACTTTTTGAGTTCGTGATATTACTTACTGTCCACTGCATGTAGGGGCAGGGGCCGTGATGTGGATGGCCACCCAAGACCAGAAGGGAGAGGCTGCTGAAAAGTAAGAGTAAAGAAAATGAAAATCGTGCGTAGTTATCAGAGTCTCTAGGAAAGAGATAGAGAGAGAGAGAGAAAGAAATAGAGAAAGAGAGAGAGATAAAGAAAACGAGATAGAAAGATAAAGAGAAAGACAGAGAAAGAGAAGTTTGCTTACGAGGCGAGGAAGAAGGCTCTTGGACAACAGTAGCTTTCGTGGATGCAGTAGAGGGAAGAGACCTGGGAGTCGCAGTTTCAGTTGAGGAATTGTTTCCCTTGCCGCATGAGGTCTTCTGAAAACAAGGCTGACAGTGGTTCAAAGGATGTAAAGTACTTCAGATGTAGTTTTCTCCCTGCTTTTGGACCAATCCTGCGTCCATTAACTGCTTAACCAGATTAAGAAGCGATCCTTCCGGCATCTCTTTTTTTCTGAAAGTACTGGTTTTCATAATTGAGGTTGAAGGCTTACGGAAGTCGAAGAAGGGACATCTGCTTCTTTTGTCGTCTCCGAACTCTCTCGCAACGCGGTCCTTGTTGATGATTTCCACATCAAAAGCGTTCCAAGCGGCCTTTGGTTGTCAAACCGCTGTAGTGCGTCTTGGTTGAAACCATCCATTATGATACCATGATATTTAACAGTAAATACTGTTTTGAAAGTAATATAAGTACTCTGCAAATAATAAATCAACTTTGAAACGAGTTATTTATCAAGAAAGAAGTGCTACTTAAGGAAGATTGGGTTGGGCGGGTAGAACTGAGTAATTTAAAAGAAAAAGAACAAAGGGAAGAGCGCGCAAAGGAATAGGCGAACCACCGATACTATCAGGGCAAGGATAAACAATTTCAAGGGGATTGGCGAAACGTCGATCAATAAATAGGACTGTTGAAAAGACGTCAGCTGTCCCATTATGACCAAAGCGTCACAGCAAGCTAGGGCAGATCAGATTCGGTTGCCAACGGATAGAAACAAAAGCCAGGAGGGATACAAATTGGCAGGGCTCAGACATAGAAAGCGCTGAAAGGTTAGAAAGCGCACCAGAATAATTCCCTCGCTGATCGGAAAGGCTCGATTATGAAAGGAGTTGCCCACTGTCCCAGAAGTCGTGTCAGACAGTGCGCTGGGACCGAAACAAGGGGCGAAAGAGTGTGCCTGAGGAAGAGGGTGTTTTTAAAGGAAGAACGGCTGAAGAGAACCGCAACGCTCGAAAGGGAAGTGGACCGAGTTGACGAAAAGGGCTGAGACACTGACAACAGCTAAAACATGGTTTGAAACAAGGTCGTTCAGAGTACCTGTCCCAATTCGCTATTTGAAAGTATATGGGGAACGTTTAAACATACGACAGTAATTTCATTTTCTGCGGGTAAATAGGAGCAATATCTATAGGTAAGGCGGTTGACTTTCAAAACGCTTAAATTTTGTCAGCAGTGGTTTTTAAGTGTTTAGTAAACTGAAGAAAGTAGTGTACTACGCGGTTCATGACTGAGCGCAAACACGTCAACCCAACATGGGATAAAGGAACCATTCTAAATGGGAAGAGAGAGGAAGCAGGCGGAAGAAGGCGAGCCGTACAGACGATCAATGGGGCTGTTTAGGAGACGTCAGCTGTTGTTTATCCCTAAATGACCACTAGGTCAACCCAAGTTGGTGTCCCGCCTTTACGGCTGCTGGCACCTAATTTTCCGGAACACCAGGGATCGCAATTGGCGAAAAATAGTATAAATTCTGTTAAATCAACATTCTCTTATCTCAGCAATGAGGGTGCGCTGAATGCACGCAAAGAAAAATATTTGTATTGCTCAAAATATGAATGTTTGATGCTGGTGGGAGACACAGACACACTCTGCGTCCTAGCTGATGACAAAAAGCGCGAAGTGAGTTGCTCTTTCGGCTGTGCCTCACTTCAGACGGTGCGACGGCAGGCGAGAGAGCGCATTCGATGAAGAGGGCGCCGGTTTGACTCGTTGTGAGGGGGCGGCCGGATTGGACCGCATCGAGACTTGGAGACAATCGATTATGCGACTGTCATCTGATCGCCTGCTGAGATGGGGGACTGACAGAGCCAGAGGGGGCAGAAACGGGGTGAGAGCGAGCGAGCGAGCGAGCGAGAGAGAGAGAGAGAGCGAGCGAGAGAAAGAGACAGAGAGTGAGAGTGAGAGAGAGAGAGAGGGAGGGAGAAGAGGATGAAGATCCTACACTCCTGACATGTGTAGGGACAGAACATCAATATTTTTTATTTGATTTTAAACTTGGGAAAACGTAAATAGTTTTTGATGGCGGCCGCTCTATATATTACTGCGAGAGTAACTTCTCCCACGACCACGGGGCACGCCAGGAGCCACACATCCACACACACAAACACGCAGAATTGTCATTGTGCAACAAAACCCAATTAAATGACAATATGAGCAAGAAAATTGGCGAGAAGAACAAAATGAGATTAATCAAGGTGGTTCTTATCTATCTTACCTAATCACTCAAATGGGTGTTGGACGCGCAATGAATGCAAAATAGTGTTTAAATGTCTGAGAAAGAATCTAGAGATTAGATTTGATAGAAATTGCACATTTTTAGTGGATGATAACAGAAACAGTGAACAAGCTCCTAGATGGCAAATAGTCCCCTCGATTGCGAAGAAAGTTCTCCTGTCGCCTGTATTTTGCGTAAGATGGTGCGACGGCAGAGACGGAAACCCGAAGCGAGAGAGTGTGTTCGATGAAGAGGACGCCTGTCTGTCTCATTGGGGAGGGGAACGGTCGGGTAGGACCGCATCCAGACTTGAAGACAATGCGAGAGTCGTGTGATCGTGGTCAGCCAAGATGGGGGACTCAGAGAGAAAGAAAGAGAGATATACTCGTCGCCCAACGAGCTTGCTATAAGTGACAGAGCGAACAACCGGTTACAGTAAACCCACGGGGATTTTTGAATAGCGAAATCCAACTGCAGCTTATTTTAGATGTCAGTAGGGAATTTGGACCTTTTCTTACATTTAGAGTATTGTTCGTTTTGCTGGTAACAAGTGATAGATTTCACATTATGGTGTATTGAGACCAATTAGGTGTTTTCATTAAAACCTCGCAACTGAACCTTTAATGCCTTCTATAAAATGCTTAAATGAAAGCGTTTAACGTACACTAAACTTTAAATGTTTCCTATATGGACAAGTAAGTTTTTAAAACAAGAACCACAAAAATGTCGTTTAAAAGCACGGAGAAAAACAATTTCAACGTTTTTATTCAAAAATTGCGTCGCGCCGAAAATGTCCGGCGACGAGGACGCAATCACCTCTTTTCAGTTAGATTCGCATGAAAGTTTTCTCTCATACCAAGCTCGATGGGCGAGCAGAATTTATAGAAAGACATAGACCCAGACAGAGAGACAGAGAAAGACAGAGAGACGGAGAGACAAAAAGACATAAAGACGGGGGACAAAGAGATGAGAGCTACCGAAACAAAAACAAAGAAAAAAAGAACGTCTGTCTCTCTGTCTGTCTTCATTTTGCCGTGTCAGTTCCCCATCTCAGCTGACCACGATCAGATGACGGTCGAATCGATTGTCTCCGAACCTCGATCTGTTCCTCTTCAGCCATCCTCCTCCTAAATGAGTAAGATAGGCACCCTCTTAATTAAATGCATTAATTGAATCTTGCCTAATTTTTCACTCTTAGACTTCACACTGCCTAAAAAGAAAACAAGAAAAAAAAGCAAACATTTAGAACGATGACACTTATATCTTTCCTTCTTACCCTCTGCAATCGTCTGAGATATCAAAGCAAAAATATGCATTTATAAATAAAATCTATTTTTACAAACAAACAACTATTTTTCCTAGTCAACGACAGCAATGAGAAGCTCCTCGGACCTTCTTTTTTTCAATGAGAAGAAGTCGGTGGGCTTACCGGTCTAGGAAGACAGATGAAATGGCGTCCAACTATTCCAGGAGGTGGAGTGACCTTGTCTGCATACCGTTCTCTGGCCGTACCTCACCGGACGTCGGATCCAGTGCGCTGTGAGAATCAGGAGAGCTTATCTGGCAGGTAGCGGTCAGAGAACTAGTGAAGGTGTCGGGTACCGCATGGCGCTGAAAAACAGTTCTGAGTGGAGAGAGACAGAAAGAGCCAGAGAAAGAAAGAAAGAAAGAGTCACCTACCGAATTTGATGTAGAAGTAATCTGATTCATTGCCGTCGAAACAGCAGAATGAGGAATTTTCAAAGTAGAAGGGGCTCCTGCTGCCAGTCCGACAATATCTCCCAGCCTCTGAAACAACCCATTAGTTAGGAATCTAAGTAATATAATTACTGTTGCATAAGTGTCAGACGTTGCAGAACAAAGAGGAACACAGTCGATTGCAGAGGGTAAGAAGGAAAGATATAAGTGTCATCGTTCTAAATGTTTGCTTTTTTTCTTGTTTTCTTTTTAGGCAGTGTGAAGTCTAAGAGTGAAAAATTAGGCAAGATTCAATTAATGCATTTAATTAAGAGGGTGCCTATCTTACTCATTTAGGAGGAGGATGGCTGAAGAGGAACAGATCGAGGTTCGGAGACAATCGATTCGACCGTCATCTGATCGTGGTCAGCTGAGATGGGGAACTGACACGGCAAAATGAAGACAGACAGAGAGACAGACGTTCTTTTTTCTTTGTTTTTGTTTCGGTAGCTCTCATCTCTTTGTCCCCCGTCTTTATGTCTTTTTGTCTCTCCGTCTCTCTGTCTTTCTCTGTCTCTCTGTCTGGGTCTATGTCTTTCTATAAATTCTGCTCGCCCATCGAGCTTGGTATGAGAGAAAACTTTCATGCGAATCTAACTGAAAAGAGGTGATTGCGTCCTCGTCGCCGGACATTTTCGGCGCGACGCAATTTTTGAATAAAAACGTTGAAATTGTTTTTCTCCGTGCTTTTAAACGACATTTTTGTGGTTCTTGTTTTAAAAACTTACTTGTCCATATAGGAAACATTTAAAGTTTAGTGTACGTTAAACGCTTTCATTTAAGCATTTTATAGAAGGCATTAAAGGTTCAGTTGCGAGGTTTTAATGAAAACACCTAATTGGTCTCAATACACCATAATGTGAAATCTATCACTTGTTACCAGCAAAACGAACAATACTCTAAATGTAAGAAAAGGTCCAAATTCCCTACTGACATCTAAAATAAGCTGCAGTTGGATTTCGCTATTCAAAAATCCCCGTGGGTTTACTGTAACCGGTTGTTCGCTCTGTCACTTATAGCAAGCTCGTTGGGCGACGAGTATATCTCTCTTTCTTTCTCTCTGAGTCCCCCATCTTGGCTGACCACGATCACACGACTCTCGCATTGTCTTCAAGTCTGGATGCGGTCCTACCCGACCGTTCCCCTCCCCAATGAGACAGACAGGCGTCCTCTTCATCGAACACACTCTCTCGCTTCGGGTTTCCGTCTCTGCCGTCGCACCATCTTACGCAAAATACAGGCGACAGGAGAACTTTCTTCGCAATCGAGGGGACTATTTGCCATCTAGGAGCTTGTTCACTGTTTCTGTTATCATCCACTAAAAATGTGCAATTTCTATCAAATCTAATCTCTAGATTCTTTCTCAGACATTTAAACACTATTTTGCATTCATTGCGCGTCCAACACCCATTTGAGTGATTAGGTAAGATAGATAAGAACCACCTTGATTAATCTCATTTTGTTCTTCTCGCCAATTTTCTTGCTCATATTGTCATTTAATTGGGTTTTGTTGCACAATGACAATTCTGCGTGTTTGTGTGTGTGGATGTGTGGCTCCTGGCGTGCCCCGTGGTCGTGGGAGAAGTTACTCTCGCAGTAATATATAGAGCGGCCGCCATCAAAAACTATTTACGTTTTCCCAAGTTTAAAATCAAATAAAAAATATTGATGTTCTGTCCCTACACATGTCAGGAGTGTAGGATCTTCATCCTCTTCTCCCTCCCTCTCTCTCTCTCACTCTCACTCTCTGTCTCTTTCTCTCGCTCGCTCTCTCTCTCTCTCTCGCTCGCTCGCTCGCTCGCTCTCACCCCGTTTCTGCCCCCTCTGGCTCTGTCAGTCCCCCATCTCAGCAGGCGATCAGATGACAGTCGCATAATCGATTGTCTCCAAGTCTCGATGCGGTCCAATCCGGCCGCCCCCTCACAACGAGTCAAACCGGCGCCCTCTTCATCGAATGCGCTCTCTCGCCTGCCGTCGCACCGTCTGAAGTGAGACACAGCCGAAAGAGCAACTCACTTCGCGCTTTTTGTCATCAGCTAGGACGCAGAGTGTGTCTGTGTCTCCCACCAGCATCAAACATTCATATTTTGAGCAATACAAATATTTTTCTTTGCGTGCATTCAGCGCACCCTCATTGCTGAGATAAGAGAATGTTGATTTAACAGAATTTATACTATTTTTCGCCAATTGCGATCCCTGGTGTTCCGGAAAATTAGGTGCCAGCAGCCGTAAAGGCGGGACACCAACTTGGGTTGACCTAGTGGTCATTTAGGGATAAACAACAGCTGACGTCTCCTAAACAGCCCCATTGATCGTCTGTACGGCTCGCCTTCTTCCGCCTGCTTCCTCTCTCTTCCCATTTAGAATGGTTCCTTTATCCCATGTTGGGTTGACGTGTTTGCGCTCAGTCATGAACCGCGTAGTACACTACTTTCTTCAGTTTACTAAACACTTAAAAACCACTGCTGACAAAATTTAAGCGTTTTGAAAGTCAACCGCCTTACCTATAGATATTGCTCCTATTTACCCGCAGAAAATGAAATTACTGTCGTATGTTTAAACGTTCCCCATATACTTTCAAATAGCGAATTGGGACAGGTACTCTGAACGACCTTGTTTCAAACCATGTTTTAGCTGTTGTCAGTGTCTCAGCCCTTTTCGTCAACTCGGTCCACTTCCCTTTCGAGCGTTGCGGTTCTCTTCAGCCGTTCTTCCTTTAAAAACACCCTCTTCCTCAGGCACACTCTTTCGCCCCTTGTTTCGGTCCCAGCGCACTGTCTGACACGACTTCTGGGACAGTGGGCAACTCCTTTCATAATCGAGCCTTTCCGATCAGCGAGGGAATTATTCTGGTGCGCTTTCTAACCTTTCAGCGCTTTCTATGTCTGAGCCCTGCCAATTTGTATCCCTCCTGGCTTTTGTTTCTATCCGTTGGCAACCGAATCTGATCTGCCCTAGCTTGCTGTGACGCTTTGGTCATAATGGGACAGCTGACGTCTTTTCAACAGTCCTATTTATTGATCGACGTTTCGCCAATCCCCTTGAAATTGTTTATCCTTGCCCTGATAGTATCGGTGGTTCGCCTATTCCTTTGCGCGCTCTTCCCTTTGTTCTTTTTCTTTTAAATTACTCAGTTCTACCCGCCCAACCCAATCTTCCTTAAGTAGCACTTCTTTCTTGATAAATAACTCGTTTCAAAGTTGATTTATTATTTGCAGAGTACTTATATTACTTTCAAAACAGTATTTACTGTTAAATATCATGGTATCATAATGGATGGTTTCAACCAAGACGCACTACAGCGGTTTGACAACCAAAGGCCGCTTGGAACGCTTTTGATGTGGAAATCATCAACAAGGACCGCGTTGCGAGAGAGTTCGGAGACGACAAAAGAAGCAGATGTCCCTTCTTCGACTTCCGTAAGCCTTCAACCTCAATTATGAAAACCAGTACTTTCAGAAAAAAAGAGATGCCGGAAGGATCGCTTCTTAATCTGGTTAAGCAGTTAATGGACGCAGGATTGGTCCAAAAGCAGGGAGAAAACTACATCTGAAGTACTTTACATCCTTTGAACCACTGTCAGCCTTGTTTTCAGAAGACCTCATGCGGCAAGGGAAACAATTCCTCAACTGAAACTGCGACTCCCAGGTCTCTTCCCTCTACTGCATCCACGAAAGCTACTGTTGTCCAAGAGCCTTCTTCCTCGCCTCGTAAGCAAACTTCTCTTTCTCTGTCTTTCTCTTTATCTTTCTATCTCGTTTTCTTTATCTCTCTCTCTTTCTCTATTTCTTTCTCTCTCTCTCTCTCTCTATCTCTTTCCTAGAGACTCTGATAACTACGCACGATTTTCATTTTCTTTACTCTTACTTTTCAGCAGCCTCTCCCTTCTGGTCTTGGGTGGCCATCCACATCACGGCCCCTGCCCCTACATGCAGTGGACAGTAAGTAATATCACGAACTCAAAAAGTAGCATAGTTTTTAAAGCGATTTCACGTTCTAGTTCAAATTTAGAAAATCTTTTATAAAAAATAGTTTTGTTGGAATAATTTATCAGAAAGCAAAAAAATGTATCTATGTGGTAAGCAAGCGCGCTATGGATCATCACAAAATCAGGAAAAATATTTTTCGCGGTTTTCCCCTTTAAAAGCTATGGGCTACGGTCAATTGGCACGCTCCACGGCCACGCTACCGTTACTGCGATTTCGGGAAAGCGACAAGAAGACAGAAATTCGCCCTTGGCGCAATGGCTTCACAAATTCACAACTTCCAAATATCATTTTCCTACAAAAAGACGCCAAGGATAAAATGCTGTTTTAAATACCTTTTTGTGACTCTTGCCTTAGGTTTGTAAATTTATTGCTATTCATTTCTCCAGTTTTCTCTTCAAACGTTTCATCCTGAAACATTTTCTGATGAAGATACACAGCTTCATATATAGTTTGATACGGAGTACAAATAAACACAAAAACGAAAATAAAATAAAATTATGATTCATTTTTGTGCCCCTCTGCCTTATTGCTACAATTTATGCGTTAGTTAGAAATTGACAGAAAGAAAAAAAAAACATTTCAAGCAACTAAAAACATAGCCACGTTCTAGCATGGAAATGAGTGAAATACTATATTTTAATGCGCCTTCAAGATACTAAGCCAGTTTGAAACTGTAACTCAAAGATCTATTGTAGAATGATAATCTGTGTTTTAAAATCAATATATAAATACCTGTTTTCAGGCATAGATCTTCAGTTCTGTCAACATGGCAGTAAAGAAAATGGCCGGATTCTTCTGGCTGCCGAATTCATCAAGAAAAAAATGTATTATATTTGCAAAAAGGGTTTTTAAAATAAATATATATTTGTGTTTGGATGTCTCAGACAATTGAATTGGGAAAGGATTGGTTTGTCTTCTTTTTATTTAAATGCTAGGCCAAATTCATATTCTGGAACTTTTCCTTCCTTCGTATTATTTCTGTCTTTCTCTTTCTAACTGTATTTCTCTCTCTAACTGTCTTTCTCTAACTGGCCTTCTCTCTTTCTAACTCTCTCTCTTGCTCTCTTTCTCTAACTGTCTTTCTCTCTCTCTCTCTCTAACTGTCTCTCCATCTAACTGTCTTTCTCTCTCTCTAAATGTCTTTCTCTCTCAATAAATGTGTCGGTGTCGGTCCCCCATCTCAGCTGACCACGATCAGATGACTGTCCCATCGATTGTTTCCAAGTCTCGATGCGGTCCTGGCCGGCCGCCCCCTCCCGAATGAGTAAAACAGGCGCCCTCTTCACCGAATGCACTCTCTCGCCTCGTGTTTCACTCTCTGCCGTCGCACCCTATGAACTGAGGCAGACGGCGCATTCGAAAGGACAACTCGCTTTGGAATTGCCATTTCGAAATCTCAGATATTCAATAGACCGATTGGAACACATGCCTTTGTTTTCAACCATCTTTAAAGATCATTTTGTTTGTTTCTCAACTCTTTTCCGTAATTCCGTCCACTTCCCTTCCGAGCTCTCCAGCCGTCCCTTTCCCCAATGAGAACAAAATGCCCGCTCTCTTCGTCCGACGCACTCTCTCGCGCCATGTCTTTCTCTCAGCGCACTGTCTGAGACAGGACGCAGTGAATGATCCAGAGGACAACTCATTTCATAATCGAGTGTTTATCAGCGGAGAAGGGGTAAACGTTTTTCCTTTCTCTCCAACTGTCTTTCTCTCTGTGTAACTGCCTCTCTCTAACTGTCTTTCTCTCTCGCTCTTTCTCTAACTATCTTTCTCTAACTTTCTCTCTCTCTCTTTCTCTCTGGCTCTCTCTAACTGTATTTCTCTCTCTTTCTAACTGTCTTTCTCTCTCTAACTGTCTCTCTTTTTCTCTCTCCCTTACTGTTTCTCTCCCCCTCATTTTCTTCTCTAACTGTCCGTCTCTCTCTCTCTCTCTCTCTCTCTCTCTCTCTCTCTCTCTCTCTCTCTCTCTCTCTCTCTCTCTCAAACTCTCTTTCTCTTTCTCTCTCTGTACCTGTCTTTTTCTCTCTCTAATTGTCTTTTTCTCTCTAACTGACTTTCTCTCTTTCTAACTCTCTCTCTCTCTTTCTCTCTAAATGTCTTTCTCTCTCTCTAAATGTGTCGGTGTCGGTCCCCCATCTCAGCTGACCACCGTCCATTTCCCTTCCGAGTCTCCAGCCGACCTTTTCCCCAATGAGAAAAACACGCCCGCCCTCTTCGCCCGACGCACTCTCTCGCGCCATGTCTTTCTCTCAGCGCGCTGTCTGAGACAGGACGCAGTGAATAATCCAGAGTACAACTCATTTCATAATCGAGTGTTTATCAGCGGAGAAGGGATAATCGTTTTCCATTCGCTGGTCACCACAACTGCGTGCGCAAGCTTGCCGTCGTTACCCTTCGGTCATTATGGGATAAACATCAGCTGCCATCTTTGAAACAGTATAATTAATCGACGGTACGCCCTGTCCTCCCAGTTTTGCTTATCCCTTGCCTGAATCACGCCCGGTTCAGAATGCCCTCATTAGAATTTCAATTATAATAACCTCGCTTTGAATCCGTTCTTCTGACCTACCTTCTTACTTTTTTTTATTTATCTGAACCCCGCTTCTCTTTTACTTTTATACCCTTTGCGTAACCTTCTTTTGGTTTCAAAGCACGGCGATACTTTCCCTATTTTCCATCCACCCGTCCCATGTAGATCCTTTTCTTTTGTCATCCACACGTCCCTCGCACTGCATGCGATGGCGTCACTTTTCGGCCGGTCAATCTGTGCCAGCTCTGCCCAGAAGTGAACTGTCGCTTCTGTACTTCGCTTGGTACCGCTTCCAAATTTGTGCTCCCGATCCGTGCATAGAAAAGTACCTCTGGTTCGCTTGCAATCTCACATGAACAGCTATCGCCTTTTACTAAAGCTTTCCGTGCAAGTGGACACATATGAGTATGTGAAATTTTTGGAGTCCCCTCAAATTTAGTTGAAATGTTAACATTTTCAGTTCCACGAGTAATTTTTCTCGATTTTCTCTCATCTACCCTCGAAACCACGTCTAAGCCCACATCACAAATTCTTCGACAACTCCTTTCCGCTTGATTTTGGGGAAAATCACAATCAGGAAAGGATTCTCAGAATTTCAAATTTGAAGTCTCTTTTGTTTTTTGTATTCCTTGGCGAATGCCCATGTGAGCGGACAAATACCGATCTTTCTCCGTTTTTTCTCGGCCCAGTCAGTTTCAGTCAGGCCTAACCGTCTGCGCCCTCTTTGCCCTTTCTCCGTGCTCATCGACGCGAGCGGCCGGCGGGCGGTCCGCGGATGAGAGATTGTATTCAGAAGAGAGGGTGCAGACAACTGGACAAATACACTTTAGTGGGCGGAGAAACCTTCTCGTTGCCTATGCGCTCTTTGCCTTCTGGCTGCCTTGGCACGGCTTCATTTTCTCTTCTGCCGTTAGTCCCGTTCTTTAAAATCTCTGTCTAAAAGCAACTGCTGATATGGCCCCGCACCGAAAAGCGGCAGATCAAAAGCGGCTCAAAGCCGCGAGAGCGCGCGGAATATGGAGTGGGCAGAGAAAACGCCAAAAAGGCAAAACGTTTCCATATTCTCTGTATTCTATATGACTAGTTGTTTGTTGGACATAGACGATATATCTATTTATCTTTCCGTTCTCCTACAATTCAAGTTCCTTTCCTGTATTCCCACTTCTTTTTCTTCCTGGTACTTCTTCTTGTCACTCTCTCGCCGCTCTCCCTCACAGTGCATCCATAGCGGGTGCCCCCTCCCCCTGTGCCGTCCACATCGACGTCATTCGTCGCACACTCTCAATAGTTGCACTTTCCCTGGCACCATTCCAAATCTCTCCCGGTCACTGTCTGTGCCCTCTTCACCCTCGGCATTACTCATCGGCGCGCCATCACTTTTTCGGAGCCATCTGGACATTCATTCCATTTCGCGTCTGTCATCATTCCTTGTTTTGTATGTTCTCGCCCTCTCACTCATCCTATTAGACTATCGTTACCCTCTTTGGAGTCGAGTTTCCGTGTGTTATTTCATGTTTCTTGATGTCTCTTTTGATCACTTGATCTCGTGAAGTTAATTTTCTACATTTAGGCATATATCCTCAATCATTCTTCATAAAAATCAAGATGTTTTAAGACCCCTGTTTCTTCAAGGAACGCAAAATAGTGAGTTTTCTTATTAGAACTAATGAGAATTTGAAGTAATTTTGAGGGAAAAACATGAAAAAGTGGTAGTTTGCGGTTTACGCTGCCGATTTTACGATTTTGGTCGTGTTCTGGCGGAGGAAGGGGGGGGGGGTATTTTCTCTTTAGTGAAACCGCCTACCCTATACGGGTGCTCGCCGCCGAAACCAAGACGCCGGAAATTTATTTAACTTTTCAGTTAAATGTGGTTTCAGCCCTTCTAATTTTGGGATTTAAAGAGAAGGTTAGCGAGAGATAGAGAGAGAGAGAGAGAAGACATATCTTTAATTACCTAAAACTAATTCAATTATTCTTTTCAGAATATGGCGGACATCATCAACAGGGATCTGTGGAGATTCAGCCCGCGGATTGTCAAGATGGCGCAAGAAGTGGACGCCTTGGCCTCCAAATCAGCTGCGGTAGGAAATCCTAATTTCTAGAGAAAAAAGTTATTTCTTTTTTTTCATTAAGGTCCTTAAGCAGAACTTAAAACCTAATCGACATATCTTGGTCCAACTGTGGCATCCTCTGATAACGTATCGTTACGCAACTTTAACCGAAAATAGTTTTAAGGGAATTTCGTTAAAATGGTCGCCACTTTGGCACATTATCATTTCCTGAAAGGCATTGTACCCAGCGCGGAGCGCTGGTTAGATTTGTTTTCAAATCGGCAGTTTGCAAACTTTTTTCCAAGGGTTTTCCGGCGCGTTGATGTTATCGTTTTGCTTTTTTGAAAATACATGAGAATATACTAACCCCAAGGGCAGGTAGTTGTAAAATAATTTTCTTTTAATTAAAAAGATAGAAAGTGTAAACAATCTGTGTGAAAAGACTAACGCATAAAAGTAAGAGATTTGTCCGAATGTAGAAAAGTAATTCAGTGAAAGTTTATATTTCAAAATAAGAAGAATCCGCTTGATTTGAATCCTTGAAAATGAATCTCCGCAAGCGAAACTAAATGTAAAAATCTTGTAATTTCCTTGTTTCAAATGTATAAGTGAAACTATGTTTATCATTTTATTCCAATTGGTTTTCTTTTTAGAAAACATGGACCATCTGAGAGCCATGAATGAACTATTGGCGTTTCTTCCATTGCGGCCGGAGACCGCTTTGTTTCTAATGCTGCCGAAAGCCGATTATTTTCCAGCGCCTAGAGCGCAGCGCGTAACTAGAGTTTGTGGTCGGTTTTTGCAAACTAAGAATATCAATTACTTGAGGGACTTTGGTATTTTGCTTATGGGTGCCGCTTCCGGCAATCATAGGGCGCTTAAGAGACCGTGTCAGGAAAAATCGAGCAGAGTCAATGTAGTCAGTGACATAGGATTTTTTCATAGTCTTCAATTAGGCCCAAAAGTTGTCAAAAGTCATCATATGGGCTAAATATGACATTCTGAGACTTTTGGGCCGATATCGATTTTTGGTCTCGGGTTACGGTAGGCGACCATGGGTTACGGTAACTTTCTTAAAACTCCACCAAATTTCAATTTGAAGGCATGAATCGATAGCTTTTGTTACGATGACAAAAACATTAATTGACATCAAATTAAGTTTTTCCTGAAAATTTTCCACTAGGGCTGAGAACCCGCAAAAAAAGTGAAAAAATTTCAGTTTTTCAATTTTTTCGATAACAAAACCCCCCGATGCGGGTGATGCCACTATCCTAGAAAAATTTTCCACAGTTTTCTGCGTCGATGTAAAAAAGGATATTGAAAATCGAGCTACAACATCATGGTGAAAAATGCGTTTGAAAAGTGAAAAACTCGCGTTTTTACCCGAAATTTTCAATAGAAACGACCATCGAAATTTACAATTTTCACGGAAAACATTATTTTGTGTTTAAGTTTGCATTATATAGGTAACATATCGTCTTTGGGGTCAATTTTTTCATAAAACGTTAAGATTTTGGGTTGTTTAGACGTTTTGTGGAACATCGCGGCGTGAAAGTTCCGCACTTAAACCCAAATAACCCAAAAATTAACATTTTTACATAAAATTGACCCCAAAGACGATATGTTACCTATATAATGCAAACTTAAACACAAAATAAAGTTTTCCGTGAAAATTGTAAATTTCGATGGTCGTTTCTATTGAAAATTTCGGGTAAAAACGTGTTTTTGTCATCGTAACAAAAGCTATCGATTCATGCCTTCAAATTGAAATTTGGTGGAGTTTTAAGAAAGTTACCGTAACCCATGGTCGCCTACCGTAACCCGAGACCAAAAATCGATATCGGCCCAAAAGTCTCAGAATGTCATATTTAGCCCATATGATGACTTTTGACAACTTTTGGGCCTAATTGAAGACTATGAAAAAATCCTATGTCACTGACTACATTGACTCTGCTCGATTTTTACTGACACGGTCTCTTAAGCGCCCTATGATTGCCGGAAGCGGCACCCATAAGCAAAATACCAAAGTCCCTCAAGTAATTGATATTCTTAGTTTGCAAAAACCGACCACAAACTCTAGTTGCGCGCAGCGCTACGCGCTGCGCTCTAGGCGCTGGAAAATAATCGGCTTTCGGCAGCATTAGAAACAAAGCGGTCTCCGGCCGCAATGGAAGAAACGCGGCCTTCGGCCGCACTAGACACCAAGCGGCCTTTGGCCACAGTAAAATCAAAACGGCCTCCGGCCGCACTATTTTTATCAATCCAAACCACCGCTCTCTTTGCGATTCGCTTTTCACTCATTTATTGACTTTGAATTATCAATTTTACGAGTTCCTGGCCCTTCAATGAGGGCGATCTAACACCGATAAAGATAAACTAAATTTACATGCTTAAGGCAATCTCAAAGACAAAATAATAATTTTTATTGATTTGTTTTTCATTGAATTTTCATTGAGAAAAATGAGAATAATAAGACATAAAAATGTGAAGAAAACTAAAGAGTCTTACCGCTAATTAGGACGAGATTCTTCGCCGAATAATTAACAATTAAAATAGCATTTTCTTGAATTTAATAAATTGAAGGTAATCTATGTACCTAAAGAAAATAGTTTAACAAGAATAAAAAAGAATTGTGATATTAAAAGAGACAACAATGTGACATAATTTCAAGAAAGGATAAGAAAGGGAGCTATGAAGCAAAGCAATTCATAAGTGAGTGTTTTCCTTTTTCATGCTGGGGTGTACGGGGAGAGGAAGTGTTTTAGTTCCACTTTGCCGAAAGTTGGGACCGAGCCGTAAAACTAGCCAGAAAGAACGCGCAATGGGTAGGGCGAACAATTGGAAGGGTGTCTCGGCCGGCGGGATAAACAGAACTGGGAGGATGGGGAGGGGCTTCCCGTCGATCGATAAGACTGTTTAGAAGGCGGCAGCCGTTGTTTATCCCATTATGACCAAATGGTCACGACAAGTTGGTGCCCCACAGATGTGGTTGCCTGCGAATAAAGGAACCACTGGAGGAAGAAATAGTGAAAGGCCAGGCACATAGTTGGTGTCCTACTAACAATCGCTTTATCAGTTAAAAGCTAGTGAGTCCCGCACAAAATAGCAGTAGTTGAAAAGCGGCGCATATACTTTCAGCGTGAGATAGCATGCGGAATTGGAGCGCGCAGAGAAATCGCCCGATCACCCCTTTCTAATATTATTTTTTCCTTTCTTGTTTTATCTGAAGGCGAATTATTCGTTGGGCACCGACTATAGACTAATGGTAAGCTGGGTATTAGAAATCTCATAAGACGAATTCGAATAAGGGGTGGAGGACGGTGGGTGAAAACACAAGGGACTCAATAAGCCCTGCGCTGATCTCGATTATGAAATGTGTTACCCGTTGCACTGTCCCCTGCGTCTCAGACAGTGCGCTGAGAGCAAGGGCGAGAGAGTGCGTCGGACGAAGAGAGCGTTTCTTACTCATTGGTGAAAAAGGACGGCCGGAGAGAAGCAAAGCTCGGGAGGAGTTGACGGAATTGGGAACAAGAGGTGAGAAAATAACAAACCAGCGAAATAGATAGTTCATTTGCCGCGATGTACTCAGAGCAATGGACCATTAGGAAAAGCGGTTATCTTGCAAAACTCAATTAATAGACCAAAATCGCATGGGTGATGGTCGCAAGGACGAAAAAAAGGTTTTTTATATATCAAAAGGTGGTAAGTACGTCATTTTGATACGGCTAACAGAAACAATCATTCAAAAAGCTCGCTGATGGCAAAAATTGGCGATGATTGGCGCACAATAAATAAAAAATAGTGAGTAATTGTCTGAGAAAGAATCTAGACATTTGATTCTGATAGCAGAAACATTCCGTTAACAAGCTCGCAGATGGGAAAGAGATCCCCTCAATTGGGAAATGAGTTGTCCTTTCACCTATGCCCTCTGTCCTTTCACACGGTGCGACGGCAGAGAGTGAAACACGAGACGAGAGAGTGCAATCGATGAAGAGGGCGCCTGTTTCACTCCTTGTGGAGGGGTCGGGCCAGAGAGGAAAACAACTCGGCCGAGACAATCGATGCGATCGTCGTATGATCGTGGTCAGCTGAGATGGAGAACGGGCATAAACAAAGGGAAAGAATGACGGAAAAAAGACAGAGAGACAGAGATGATTGTGTTCCTGTATTAAATTTAAGGCTATTGCCAGGATTTCGTCTACCGGCGCCATTCTAAATTTTTTTGCTTGAAGGAACTAATAACTAAGCGGTGTTGCACATTTCTTGTACCATAGGAGACATTTGAAAAAATCACAGAAATAATACGAAGGAAGGAAAATTTCAAGAACACCCAGTTAGTACTAAATGAAATTGGCCTCAAATTGAAACGAAAAGATGACACCCCGACTTTTTCCTTTTCCACTACAATCGTCTGAGACATCCAAATACAAATATACATTTATTTGAAAAAAACCTTTTTGCAATAATAATATATTTTTTTCTTTGATGTATTCGGCAGCCAAAAGATTCAGGCCATTTTCTTGACTTCCATGTTGACGGAACTGAAGATCTGTGCCTGAAAACAGATATTTATATTTTGATTTTTAAACACAGTTTGTCATTCTACAATAGATCCCCTACAGTTTCAAACTCGCTTAGTTTTACTTGATTGCGCATTAAAATATAGTATTTCACTCATTTCCATGCTACAAAGTAGCTATGGTTTTAGTTGCTTGAAATGTTTTTTTCTTTCTGTCAATTTCTAACTAGCGCACAAATTAAATAAGCTTTAAGGCAGACGGTCACAAAATGGATCATAATTTTTTTTTATTTTTGTTTTTATGTGACTTTGTACCCCGTATCAAACTACATATGAAGTTGTAAAAAGTTTGATGCGTTTTGCAGTTGTTCAAGTATTAAAGAGTAAATTCTCCCGCCATGGCTTAGGGAGTCTGAGATGCTCCACGCGGCGAAAAGTTGTTAAGAGTGTGTGCACATTGCAAGGCGACCGAAAAGTCTGCGGCAAATGCGTGTTGCCCTAATTTTGGACGAAATTGACGTTTTCAACTAGAATATGGGGGGTTTACTATATTTTGTCACTGAGAAAACGTTCCCAAAACACTTATTTTTCTGCAAATAGGAGTATCGCCCTGCAAGATACTCTCTTTTACGTTTTAATGGCTCTAAAACAATTTGAACGGAAAACTAGGGCAAATTGGGTAGTCCTGAAGGTATTTCTAAATTCTTATTTATTACATTTATTAAATATAAATGCACATTTTTAGGAAAAACAAATATAAAGATTTCGGAAACCTTTAAGATTTTATATTTGAGTTTTCCTCCAATTACAGTAATCGATTTGCGCGCAATTCAAACGGTAGCTGCAAAGATTAAAATATATTTTTTCTGATTTTGTGATCAAAGCCTAGATCTCGTTCCTAGGACTCCGAAAAACGCCTCATTTAACCATTTTGATGAAAATTAACCGGTTTAGGAGCGCTTGAAAGTTTTGCGAACTTAAAAAAAAACTTGAAATGCCCGAAACTGTGCGTCGCTCAATTTCGCACACTCTCTCGCCCTCTCTAGCCGTTTTAACGTGCGACATTTGCAAAACTCTGCCGCGTAAACGCGCCCCTTTTGCAGTTCAAATTATATAAGAGGGGTCTTTCAGATTCGTGGTTCATAGGATGTAAAGTACCTTAGCAGAATCGGGCGTGGAAGTCGTCGGAACCGAAGGGGTTGTTGATGAAGGCAGGTGAGCTCTGGTCCTCCTCCTCCTCTTCCTCGACAATCAGTTGGATGTGACCATTCTTCTCTGAAATGATGCAATCAAGTAAAACAGTTTCGACTGATTGATTCCTAATGTTTAAAACTCGTCTAAGCTATTATATTGTCAAATTATTTACCTTTCGTTCTTTCCCTTTTAAAAAAATTCACTTCTTTCTGGGAAACCTCCTCTCCTCCGAATGTATCTGAAAAATGAGATTTATAAGGTATTTAAAAGTTTAAAATAACTATAGAATCTTACCTTTTACCATGACGAGTTGCAGCTTTCCCGAATAATCAGTAATTAGAATAACATTTTCTTCAATTAAATATATTGAGGTAATCTATGTACCTTCCCTAAAGAAAATAGTTTAACAAGAATAAAAAGATTTCTGAAATTAAAAGAGACAACAATGTGGTATAATTTCAAGAAAGGACAAGAGAGGGAGGTATGAAGCAAAACAACTCATAAACGAGTGTATTCCCTTTTGTCATGGTGAGGTGTATGGGGAGAGGAACTGTTTTAGTTCCCCATTGCCAAATGTTGGGAACCAGCCGGTGAAAAGGCTAGAAAGAACGCGAAATGGGTAGGGCGAACAATTGGAAGGGTGCCTCGGCCGGCGGGATAAACAAAACAGGGAGGATGGGGTGGGGCGAACCGTCGATCAATGGGACTGTTTGGAAGGCAGCAGCTGTTGTTTATCCCATTATGACCGAAGGGTCACGCTAAGTTGGCGCAGCCCCCCTCCAGTTGTGGTTGCCAGCGGATAGAGGTACGACTGGAGGGGCAGAAATAGTGAGAGGCAAGGCGCATAGTAGGTGTCCAACCGGCATTCGCTGTAGATCAAAACAGGCACCTTACTTGTAACGGGCATGCGGACATGGAGTCCGCTGAGAAATCGCTCTAAAACCACGTCTGATTTTTTCCCTTCTTTCTGAGGGCGAATTGTTTGTTGGGCACCAACGATAGACTGAGCTGGGTGATTCGAAATCGCGTTCAAATAAGGCGTGGGGGACAACGGGTGAAAACAGAAAGGACTCAATATAAACCGCGCTAATCTCGATTATGAAATGAGTTGCCCTTTGCGCTGTCCCCTGATGGCAATGATCCCATCATTTGCAAAGGGAGTTGTCCTTTTGGCTTGTATTTCGCCTCAGACGGTGCGACGACAGAGAGTGAAACACAAGGCGAGAGAGTGCATTCGATGAAGAGAGCGCACGCCTTGCTCATTGGGGAGGGGGGCGGCCAGATAGGACCGCATCGAGACTTGGAGAAAATCGATGATTAATCGACTGTCATCTGATCGTGGCCAGCCGATATGGGCGACGGACAGCGGCAGAGGGGAGACAGAAAAGAGAGAGAGAGAGAGAGAGAGAGAGAGAGAGAAGTAGAAAGAGAGAGAGCGAGAGCGATAGAGAGAGAGAGAGAGAGAGAGAGAGAGAGAGAGAGAAAGACATAGAGACTTCTTTCGACGGAAAAGGCGAAGAAGACGTTGGTTCAGAAGAGCTCGCAGCTTGGGCAATCAAATTCGTATTTTGGGCTGACTTAATCATCTGGTTGTCAGTTGAAACAGCTTCTAAAATTAAACAAATCAAATTTAAATTTTAAATCGGAAGAAACAGAAAATAAGAACAAGCGAGTGTGTATGGTCTATACTACACGGACAAAAGAATGGGGTGGCATTGACAATGTTTAGGCAGGTCTAAAGCTGGGGTGGGGTTAGAGAACCGTGGTCAGTTAAAAGCGAGACCTTTCATAATTACATCTAGATTTCTAAATTTACGAAACTGATTAAGTGATCCTAGGGTATTTTCGAAACTACCTAACTTCGGAAAGAACCAGGGAATGTAAATATCGAAATGGCAGAAAACATTGTATGGAAGGTCAAACTTCAACAAAAAATCTTTATTTTAACTTTTTGAAACCTTATCAGCCTAAGCCTGAGGGGCACCCAGAGAGACTGCCTGAGGGTCTGCCGGTGGACACACAGTAGAGGATTTCTTCGGAAGTTGGCTCTAAAACCTCCTCAGTTTAAAAACTAAAAACTTCCTACCAAATGTAGAAGGTTGTGAAGTCGAAGGGTCATTTGAAGCGAGTCCAACGATGTTTGAAATCCGAGAGGTCGACTTTTTTCTATGGCCACGAGGTTCTGGCCCAGCTCAAGTTTCTTACAAAAGCTCTCTTAAACACGTGCACATACACACACAAACACATTAGACAACATTCACACACATGCAAACATACACAAACGGACACACGAAAACACTGACAATTGCAGTTTTCAATAATAAAATGACACCCAACGTGACAGAAGAAGGACGTTCACGGAGACGTGATTCACGCAGACATGTTAACTCGCAAAAACACACACACACATACTCACACTCAAGCTCGCACACACACACACACACACATACACACACACACACACACACACACACACACACACACACACTTGCTGATTGATCGGCTGATTGGCCTAAATGGTGTATCTTTTTGAAAGAGGAAAACTTTTTTTCTCTCTCTCTCTCACTCTCTCACTCTCTTTCTCTCTCTTCTCAAACCTTCAAAACCCAATGTAAA
This sequence comes from Oscheius sp. G VE-2021, assembly GCA_022343465.1. NCBI lineage: Eukaryota > Metazoa > Nematoda > Chromadorea > Rhabditida > Rhabditidae > Oscheius > Oscheius sp. G VE-2021. The sequence goes on along the minus strand of JAJQXH010000029.1, from coordinate 6,540,403 downwards.
CTGTACCTGCCCAAACATCCCCTGCTGCCCGTGGCCGTAGTTAGAGGAGAGGCCATGTTGGTGGTGCAGGTAGTACTGCAAAGATAGCAAACTGTATAAGGAAAATGTAATTAAATTAATACTTTTAAATGTTTGATTTCATGCTTTCCATGCAAAGGCGCATTATTGCACATCATTAGCGCGCTTGCTTACAAAATATATCCCTTTTTTCGTTTTTTTTATCAATTATTCCAACAAAACTTGAAATAGCACGTGAAATCGCGTTATTAAGCAATGTTTTAGGTAATGACCCTATTTCAAATCAAATTTGAGGTGTTTTTAACCGAAGCTTTCATAGGAAAATAGAAAACCCGAGGATAGGTGTTGTTCAGTCACCTAAGGCTGAAAATAAAATCTAAACACTCAATCAACAAATTCATTCAATTATTATATGTGCTAAATGATATCAAGAGTTTGGGTAACTGTGACAAAGGGAAAGAACATGTAAGAGTTGACACTACATGCGAACAGCCCAAATTCAAACGACGTTACATTTTTGAAAAGTAATAACAAAATCACAAATATAACTCTAAGCACAACTTCACGAGAATGATAATAGCAAAGCTCAAGGCCACGATCATCTTGAGTGTGCGAGTGGAAACGGCCGGTCCAACGATTTCATCCTGGCGATTCAATCCTTTGGAGGGACTGGGGCAGTCCTAAAATTAAATCATTTTTGAGCGTTTGAAGTGTCAGTAAATGAATGAAGTGAGTGAGTAAGGCAGTGAGAGAGTGAGTGAATGAGTGAATAAGTGTGTGTGTGTGTGAGTGTGAAATCCCCTACCTTTAGGTAGGTTAGTCGATTCTCCATTCGGTCCCTTCCATGTACACTTTCGTTTCCAACTTGCAAAGATTCATTGGCAATGATCGAAAAAGACTGAAAATATAGGCCCATTTGAATATTTGTTATAAAATTACCTTTTCTGTCGTGGCAACTACAAGCAGATTTCCAAAGTATTGAATTCTAGTTAAGCTTCCGGAAACGAACTCCTGTACATTTTGGCAGAGTAACTAGGGAGGGGGAGGCAAGGTCGGAAAGTGTCCGGCCAATATGTGTACACTCTCTCTAAACAAGAAGATCGATTATATAATGCGACAGTTGTTCTTACCGACAGTTCACAAATGCTGAAGGAAATTTCCTTCGGCCGCTCAGTTGCTAATGCGGCCGAAGGCCGCTCGGGTTCTATTGTGGCCGAAGGCCGCTTTGTATTTATTGCGGCCGAAGGCTGCTCTGTTTCCAATGCGGCCAAAAGCCGTGAACAGTGTGGTCGGCGGCCGAAGGCCACCTTTTCGAAATTAACTTTCCAGCAAGTTTAGTATCAAAAGAAAGCTAGTGATGTGCTGATCCCGCAGCGTGTTCGGCGGCCGAAGGCCACCTTTTCGAAATTAACTTTCCAGCAAGTTTAGTATCAAAAGAAAGCTAGTGATGTGCTGATCCCACACTTTCCAGGAGTGGAGGACCGCCGAAGGCGTCACTCCTGGTCGTCAGATTTGCAATTGAAAACGTTAACCCTGCCCTATAGTGTCGCTGTGATATTCGTGTGCGGCCGCGTTTATGTATGGCGCCGCCTGCCCCAGTACGCGTTTACCTTCGCATTTAGTGGAGATGGGATTCTAAAAGTTGGTAAATGGTTGTGCGGATATATTAGCGAAAAGTTTATTAATTCGATGATACCAATGCATTTTTGAAGCTGCGGCGGGCCAAAATGTACCATTTTACCCTATTTTTGGAGTGATGTGACAAACCCACTCAACGGATTTGGCTGAAAGTCCACGACCACCGACCTGCAACAGATTCTGGTCTGTGGTTCGAATTTGAGCTCTGTAGCTTTATCCGTTCTCCCGTAGCAACCCCCGATTTGAAATTTGGCCGCCGCCGCACAAGACTGTGGAGGAACCAAACCACCGCGCAGCGCTTCGCGCTGCGCGCAATTCTTTGCGTCGTCTATTTGTAGGAACCTGTTATTGTGTGTTTTACAGACTTCATGACACCATGGTCTTACAAAAGCAGCAATGAGTTTCAAAGAGGGTTTCCTATTTTCTGTTTACTGTTTTCTTTAATAAAGCAGCCGCCTTCCCGCCAGCATCGCAATTACTGTAACGTGGCCTTGGAGCAGGCCAGTTGACCGTAGTCTACGCATAACATTGCTAGCCTTCGAAAATTATCAGGTCAATCTAACATCGATAAAGCTTGGCGTTTACATGCCTGTGTAAGACATTCTGAGCGACACTACAAGTCAATAGGTGTCTCACCGGCTGCGGTTGTAACGGCGATGGTTGTGCCGTCGTTAACTTCCTCCATCTCTGTAATAGTAAAGTCAATTAAAAGAGTATACCAGTAATTAATTCTCAAGTGTGAAAACGCTTTATATAACATATGTAGTTAATATAGTTATTCACCTTTAGTTTCAGTGTCTTTCAATCGCCTCCCGGATTTATTCTCGGGGAAATCCATAAATATTAAAATTGCATTTTCTTCAAGAATTCAGACGGTAATGTATGTACCTTATTACTTTGGATTATAGAGATTTAAGAGTTTTGTAATGATTAAGAAAAAGAACAAGAATGAGAGAATATGAAGCAAAACAAGACAATTAAGAGACTATATCTGTAAGACTCGAGCAGGGTACTGTCTTAGGATTTTAGTCGATGTCATGGATTTTGCTCAAACTTTATCAAAAGTCATTATATGGACTCAATACGACGTTCTGAGACTTTTTGGTCGAGGCGATTTTTTTGACAGGGGTTACGGTAGGTGCCCATGGGTACGGTGGCGAACTTCAAATTTAACCAGCAGTCAAACCTAGGGTATGTAATCGATAGTTATTCATGCGTTGATTAACATTGTCAGTTAACGCATTTGCGATTTCCTACCTATAAATTGAGTTTTGCGCGAAAAACCGTCAAAAACCGCCTTTTTGGAGGTTTTTTGAGTTTTTGAAGGTGTGTCATCACAGACGCGCAAAAAGTCACTATGATTTTTACATTCTACGCAGTGTTGCCCATTGAATGCATATTTTTGCAAAATTTTCCCGCTTCCCCATCATCCTTAAAAATTTTATTGAACATTTTCGATTTTTCACTTTTTTAAACTTTTTTTTTGGATTTTAATAGTTTTTGTAGGTCTAAGGTATAGAATGAGCAACAAGTGACTATCATATTAGTTTTCTACACATCAGTTGCAACCGAAATAGTATTTTTGCAGAATTTTCCTGCTTCCCCATCATCCTTCAACTTTTGATGGAAAAATATGACTTTTCAAGTTTTTTCTAGATTTTATTTTGGTCGTTTTTAAGATATGGCAAATGGAAAACGCAAAGTGTTTATCATTATCGTTTTTTGCGCACAATTTGCTATCGAATCCCTATTTTTCAGAATTTTACCTCTTCCCCATCATCTTCAAAAAATGAATTGAAAATTGAAAATTTGCTGTTTTTCCTAGGTTGAAGTGGAGCAATTTCATCCAAAAGGTCAAACCAAGGAAACCCATCGGAAACTTGTTTTAATTATTAAAATTAATCAAATGAAAAAATAGACTTTTGGCACCGTTTACAGCCAGAATGAAAGTATTCGTTACCATTGAGAATCTCTGCGGTCGAAAAATAGGCAAGTTCGCGGATTTTTGCGTTCTCAGAACGTCGTATTGGGACAGTGGTCTTAAAAGGCCTGCTCGATTCTTTCAGATAGGCTCTCTTAAACAGTTGCTACAAGTCTCCCGTTACGTAATACAGATGTGAATGAAGAAATTAAGTTGTCTTAATTCTCAATTGCAAATTTTAGGAGCCACTCTCTTGAGAAAGAGAAAAAGGATTAAAAAAAAAGCGCAAGTGTGCACAATTAGAGGGGTGACTCCGCCTGGGGAAAAACAAAAAGTATTAGAGAGCGGGGTGGGGCGAACTATTGAACAATGGGACTGTTCCGGGGCGTCAGCTGTTGTTTATTCCGTTATGGCCGAAGGGGTCACGGCAAATTGGCGCTCCACAGCTGTGGTTGCCAGCGTATGGTGGAAAGCCTGGAAGAGGCCAAATAGGAGGAGGTTAGACCAGAATTAATTGTATGATTTTCATCAGAATCATTTATAAGGGGATGTTGCAACTGAAACATAACAAAGGGACCCCTGCAAACCGAGAAAGCTGAATTATGAAATGAGTTGCCCTTTGGACTGTGTCCTGCGTCTTTAGGAAGACAGTGCGCTAAGCGAAGGCAAAATAGTGTTTTTTATTCAGTGAGAAATAATACGACCGAAGGGAAATAATCAAGCGTATGGATCATCAGCGCAGCATAAACGCTAATAAACAAGTGAGCATTTGTTCAAATAGAATTATTTGATGTTTATAGCAGAAAGGCACAATGATGAGAGGACGCTCCCCTTGGTTGCAAAATGGAGTTGATCTTTCGTCTGTGCCCTGTGTTGCGCTTCAGACGGTGCGACGGCAGAGAGTGAAACACAAGGCGAGAGAGTGCGTTCGATGAAGAGGGCGCCTGTTTCACTCCTTGTGGAGGGGTCGGGCCAGAGAGGAACACAACAAGACTCGGCGGAGACAATCGATGCGATCGTCTATGATCGTGGTCATCTGAGCTCGGGGACTCACACGACAAAAGAAATAGAGAGACCGAGAGACAAGGAGAAAGAGAAAGAGAGAGAGAGAGAGCGAGAGAGAGAGAGAGAGAAAGAGACGGAGGAACAGATAGACAAAATAACAAATAGACGGGGATATATCGAAAAAGATAGAAAAAGAAACAATAAAACTAATTTTCATCCTTTTGTTTTTGAGAGAAGATAAAGAGAGAGAGAGAGAGACAGAGAGACAGACACAAACACAGAATGACAGATAGACAGGGAGATATCGAAAAAAGAGACTTTTTCTCATACCAGTTGTGACATTTTGTGACATTACAAATAAACTTCATAGTGTTAGATTCCATTTCCCAGAAAATTTGCTTTTCAGATCCAAGGCTATGGGGAAGGGTTCCTTTATCCGGAGTTTTTCTTATTCTTTCTTTTGGTAGGCTTTTTCATCAGAACTTTTTCTGCAGAGAACTTGCTGATTCACAGGGCTCCGTCATCGAAAACAAGGCCGATGTCATCTGCGTCGTTCAAAACAAAAAGAAGAAAGAATAGGATTTTTGAAGAAAACCCACAACATTGCTGGACTGACTGACCATACTAAGACAAAAAAAATTAACTTTCGGAGCAATTAAAAGTACAGCATTTCTGTTTTTTTTAAACTTTTTAAATCAGAATATGTTTAAAAACATTCATTCAATGATCTACTTTTGACAAAACAATTCTTTTCCGAATCGGGAATATTGTAAAATCTTCTTTTCTTCGTCCGATTCCTCCTCACTTTCTTCCTCGTCTGATTCTTCCTCATTTTCGTCTTCAGAATTCACAAACGGAGTGGCCACACTATTGAGGGGGAAGAAAAAATCGTAAAACTTCTGAAATCAAATATTGATTTTAACAAAGTTGAGCAGTTACCGTCTTCTGAATAATCACTGCGTAACCGTCGGCATTCTCAAGGAGATAGATATACATATCGTCGAACTGAAATTGGGAATGTTACATTTTTTTTACTGGAAGTTTGTTTACGTACAAATGGACATGAGAGAATGAAAGAGAAAACGAGAGTGAGAGAGAGAGAGAGAAGAAGAGAGAGAGGAAGAGAGAGACAGAGAAACAGAGAGAAACAGAGAGAGAGAGAGAGAGAGAGAAAGAGAGAGAGAGAGAGGAAGACAGAGAGAGAGAGAGAGAGAGAGAAGAAGAGAGAGAGAGAGATAGAGAGATAGAGAGAGAGGAAGAGAGAGAGACAGAGAGACAGAGAGACAGAGAGAGAGAGAGAGCGAGAGAGAGAGAGAGAATTTTCTCACCTTCGTGAAAGAGATTCCTGTTCTTCAAAAACTTCTTCAATAAAACTTAATAATATTTGGTCAAAATTAATATTTAGAAGGTGATATAAGTACCCTGAAATGGATTAGTCAGCTTTGAAATGAGTTATTTATAAATAAAGAGGTGATATTTGGTAATGACTGGGTTGGGGATAGAATGAGATGCACAAATGAAATAGAACATAGGAAAACGTCACCATTCGAGTGTCATGGTATGGGGTGTTGCGTAGAAACGCAATGAAAAAATGCAAATCCCACAGTTTCAATAAAATCCTGTTATGTATCATCAATAATTTTTGGAAGAAAAACCCAAGGGAATAGAGGGAGAGACAAACGGGCGATCGATTTGAATCTTATGACGTGCCAGCTGTTGTTTATCCCAAAACGACCAATGGGTAATCGCAAATTAGGACACCGTTTTTAAGGCGGTTATGGGACATTTGGCGAAGAAAAACGGAATACAAATAAATGGAGTCTCACACAAAACTGTGCCGAAACAGTTTTATCTTGCCATCATTACTCGGAATTGTAACGGTTGCACACATTTAAAAGTTCGTCAATCGGGAATCGAAAGCTGCGGGGTAAGCAAACAGGGAAAAGGCAGTGAAAATTCTCTTTAAATGCTTGGAGCCTTTGTCGATTACGCAATGAGTGGGCCTTTCGCCTGTGCCGGGTGTCTCGTGCGAGACGGTGCGACGTGCAGAGAGAAAAACACAGGGCGAGAGAGTGTGTCTGAGGAAGGGGGCGTTTGTCTCACTCATTGCGGGAAGGGATCGGCCTGCGAGTACGCACCGAGACTTGGAGACGATCGATCCGACAGACTGTCCAGCTGGGGGGAGGGGAGGGGCAGAGAATAAGAGATTGCAGAGACTGCGACTGAGACAGAGACAGAGACAGAGTGAAGAGAGAGAGAGAGAGAGAGAGAGAAAGAGAGAGAGAGAGAGAGAGAGAGAGAGAGAGAGACAAAAACAGAGACAAATAGACACACATACATAAAGTGCTTTAAAACTCTTTTTTTCATGCGATCGAAGGCTTGGGTGCTTCTAAATAAGAGAAAACTACCCTTTTATTAAAACATAAACATATTCAAATGGTTTTTTAAAATTAAAAATATGGAAAATACAAATAAATACATAAATAATAAGGTGAATTGGGGAAAGTCGTACATCTTCTTTACCGATGTGGCCTGACTTCACTTTTCTGCTTGTAGGTTTCGCTGAAAAAAATGTTTAACTGCAGAACAGATGTTTCAGTTTTTTGGGTTTTATATTAATCAAAGAAACCTTTTTGACCCATGTAATAGGTGCTTTCTTTTAATTTATTTCATAAAAGCGTCACAAGAGCTTTAAGAAAGTTTTTGCTACTAACGGTAGCTAGAAGCAAATGCAAAGTGCACCTAAATTTTCGTGACCCTCTGCTTTTAGAGGTTGTTTTAGGAACACGAATTTTTCGAAACGCCAAAAACACCGCGCTTTTTCATGCTTAAAATGGCCTTTGGTTTTTGGAAAGCATCACTCACCTTCTCCCATCTCGGCCATGCTTCCCTGGTTCTTGCACCTCAAGCAGTGACGGCCCTCCTTAGGCGATGCCAAAAGTCTCATCTCCTTCTCCTGCCTACCCCGTGTAGTCATCTGATCAGATGAAGAAATAGTGCGACATCTGGTCCGGCGGTACAGTAGGGCCTGGGCGCATTGAATACAGTCTTTAGGGCACATGGCTAGGTAGGGACACTTGTGGTCTGAAAATTCATATTCAAAATTTAGTGAAAAGGGTTTTTACCCCTCTTCTTAGTGTCTTCTCCATGGGTTACACAGAAACTGCACAGGTAGGCCTTAGGACGGTATTTCTTCTGCTCCTCCTGCAAACACCGAATATTCAGGGGTTCGGCACTAAGGCGATTGTAAATAGCTACTCGAAATGTTAAAGGGACTCTCGGGGACATTTTTTGACTGTATTTTATATTAAAGAGCTTCAGAAGTTGTTCCGCCGAATAAACAACAGTTTTGGGGTTTGAATGCGTCCTTTTGAAAAAATCTGCATATGAAATGCCATGTTTTGGAGATTTCAGGCGACAGGCACCTGTGAAACCGGCATTGTAACGAACTATATGCACGGTGTTTACGCGTCCGTCCAATCCATTGGTTTATCGATTTTTTGGTCGTCACTTTTAAATTTTCAATGTTCCCGCCTGAAAAGACGCAGAAAACTCTGGTTGTCTGACATGGTAGCGCTGCGCTTTTCACACCCGTACGACATCGGCGGCCGCGGTCTAAAGATAATCCCGCCGGAGACCGTAATGAACGCCATAGGCAAACACAATTCGGAAAAGTTACCTGACTGTTTTAACCGATTTTCTGTAGAACAAAAATCTACTCACCTTTTCTGCCCTGCTTCTCACTGGTTCAGTCTGCAGTCTCTCGTTCATTTTTCTTGGTCTCTTCGCCAAATACGTCACAATTAAAACATTTCTTGATAAAAAATAATTTATAAGGTAATTTATATACCTAAAAAAGTTGGTTAATAGAGATTTAAACGTTTTGGAGGCTAAAGGAGAAATTAAGAAATAAACATGCTTAAAAAAATTGGGGAAACACTGAGGAAAGGATGCAGTAATCTGCCATAAAGCCAGTGAGAGTTCCTTTTTCATGAATTTTCCGACGCATGCCTTGTAAAGAAAGAGAGCGCAAGGGATAGGGTAAACGATCGAGGCCAAAGGGGATAAACAAAAAGTACTCGGAGAGGGGGGCGGGAGGAACCGTCGATCAATGGGACTGTTTAGAAGGCGTCAGCTGTTGTTTTTCCTATTTGGACCGAAGGGTCACGGCTGGGTTGGCGCCCCCGCAGTTGTGGGTGCCAGCAGATAAACGAATTAACGCCAGTAGAGCAACACAGAAACAGGGTAGGCACGCTAATAAAAATTGAAGCTACAAAAAGCTTATCGGAATCATTCTGCACGGATATTCCATGTGAAAACACAAGGAAAGACGCACTAAATCCCATTGTTGATTGGAAAACTCAATTATGAAATGAAGTGCTATTTCGCCTGTCCCCGCCGTCTTGCGACGGTCAGTGCGCCGAGTGAGACACAAGGCGAGAGAGTGCGTCTTATGAAGAGGGCGTGTGTCGCCCTCACTGGGGGAAACGCAACGGCCGGAGAGGGACACATCGAAACTCTCACACAATCGATACGACAGTCTTATGACCATGGTCAGCTAAAGGGGGACATATAGACGCAGTGAGAAAGCGATACAGAGGGGAAGGGAGGGGGATAGGAAGAGGGAGAGGGAGAGAGAGAGAGAGAGAGAGAGAGAGAGAGAGAGAGAGAGAGAAAGGGAGAGAGATAAAGAGAGAGAGACAGATAGAGAGAGAGAGAGAGAGAGAGAAAGAGAGAGAGAAAGAGAAAGAGAGATGGAGAAAGAGAGAGAGAGAGAGAGAGAGAGAGAGAGAGAGAGAGAGAGAGAGGGAGAGAGAGAGGGAGAGAAAAAGAGAGATAAAAAACAAAGACGTGCGCCGATTGTTGCACAAACCGTTTGTTGAAAACACAAACTACCCTATGAATTAGACACAAAAACTGTAAAAATGGTGCTCTGAACTTCGCCGTCCCTCTCTCTCATTTTCTGTCCGTCTCTTTCTCTCTCTCTCTCAAAACACTAAATAAACAAAACAACGCTTCACTGGAAAAATCTCCAAATCATAAATGACTGCAACCAGATTCACAATCTGTTTTTATTCTTCTCATCTACTGAATCTTCGTCAGTATTAGGTGCATCTGATTTGTCCTTAGAATCTGCTTCTTCGTCCAACTTCTCGTCTTCTTCCTCTTCCGTACCGTGATCGGTTACTCATTCCCCAAACTCTCCTCATCTCCATCCGAATCGTATTAATCTTCAGAATCTCCTTCCTCTTGATTCGTAATCGTCCGATTCCTCCTCACCTTCTTCCTCGTCTGATGACAGTATTGAGGGGGGAAGAAAATATCGTAAGACTTCTGAAATCAAATATTGATTTTAATAAATTTGAGCAGTTACTGTCTTCTGAATAATCACTGCGCAACCGTCGGCAATCTCAAGGAGATAGATATACATATCGTGGAACTGAATTTGGGAAGTTACAGTTTTTCACTGGAAGTTTGTTTACTTACAAATGGACAGAAAATGAAAGAGAAAAAGAGATACTAGGAGAGAGAGAGGAAGAGAGAAGAAGAGAGAGAGGCAGAGAGAGAATGAAAGAGAAAAGGTGTTGAAGATAGTTTTGAAAGGAGCAAAACGAAAACTTACTTTATTATCTTCGAATACTCCTCCAATAAAACTTTCAAACATTTAGGGTTAATAATTATTTAGAAGGTAATATAAGTACCCTGAAATTGATTTGTCCGCTTTGAAATGAGTCATTTATAAATAAAGAGGAGATCTTTGGTAATGACTGGGTTGGGGATAGAATGAGATGCACAAGTGAAACACATAGAAAAACGTCACCATTAGAGTTTCATGGATTGGATGTTGCGTAGAAATGCTATGAAGAAATGCAAATCCCATAGTTTCAGAGAAAATCCTGTTATGGATCATCAATACTTTTTGGAAGAAAAACCCAGCGGTACAGAGGGACAGACAAACGGGCGATCGATTTGAATCTTATGACGTGCCAGCTGTTGTTTATCCCAAAACGTAAAATGGGTAATCGCAAGTTAGGGCACCGTCTTTAGGGCGGTTATGGCCTCAGGGGATTAGGCGAAGAAAAACGGAAGACAAATATAAGGAGTCTCACACAAAAATGTGCTGAAACAGTTTTATCTTGCCATAATCACTCGGAATTGTAACGGGTGCACATTTAAAGGTTTCTCAATGGGGAATCGAAAGCTGCGGGGTAATAAATAAGGGAACATCCAGTGGAAATTCTCAAGCTTTAAGCCCTTGTCGATTACGCATTGAATGAGCTTTTTGCCTGTCCGCGGTGTCTCGTGCCAGACGGTGCGACGCACAGAGAGAAAAACACATGGCGAGAGAGTGTGTCTGATGAAGAGGGCTTTTGTCTCACACATTGGGGAAGGGATCGGCCTGCGAGTACGCACCGAGACTTGGAGACGATCGATCCGACAGACTGTCCAGCTGGGGGGAGGGGAGGGGCAGAGAATAAGAGATTGCAGAGACTGAGACTGAGACAGAGATAGAGAGAGTGAGGAGAGATAGAGAGAGACAGACAGACAGACATACACAAAGACAGAGACAAATAGACACACATACATAAAGTGCTTTAAAACTCTTTTTTCATGCGATCGAAGGCTTGGGTGCTTCTAAATAAGAGAAAACTACCCTTTTATTAAAACATAAACATATTCAAATGGTTTTTTAAAATTAAAAATATGGAAAATACAAATAAATACATAAATAATAAGGTGAATTGGGGAAAGTCGTACATCTTCTTTACCGATGTGGCCTGACTTCACTTTTCTGCTTGTAGGTTTCGCTGAAAAAAATGTTTAACTGGCTGTTTGCAGAACAAATGTTTCAGTTTTTTGGGTTTTATATTAATCAAAGAAACCTTTTTGACCCATGTAAGAGGTGCTTTCTTTTAACTTATTTCATAAAAGCGTCACAAGAGCTTTAAGAAAGTTTTTGCTACTATCTCAATCTTAAGAATTCCAATTTTCGCCAACTAAAACGCAAAAAAAGCGTCCGCGTAAATACAGTGCATACCAAGCGAAAAAAAACGATTTTTAAACAAATTTTCAGCCGTTTTACATAAAAAAAGAGAAAAATCCCTGATTAATTTAAACTAAAAAAAGAAAGAAAAAGAATAAAACTTTTTAATTTAAAAACAACTCACTGTCACGGTTGATGTCCCTATTTGCCTGAACTTGCTTCCTAGGCAGAATTCTTGCAAATTCGACTTCTGGGTCCTGAAAATTAAATTTTTATTATTTTTTAAAAAATAAAATTTTAAAAAAACTATGTAAAATCCCTTACCAAATCTTGATATTCAGTGTGGCCCTCTTCTTCGGCCACCTCGTTGGTCCCTTTTTCTAAAAAAATAGATATAATTAAATAAAAATTCATTATATTATTTACCAGTAGCAGCTTTTTGGGGCGTAGCCTTGTTCATGTACTCTTCTTCGAATCGGACAGGTTTGCGGCTCACCCTTCCACTTCTTTTCTATAAAAAAATAAAATATAAAAGTGCATTATTAAACTTATAAAAATAAAAGCTTTGAAAAAAACTAATTTGAAAAAATACTTACAAGGCCATCGCTCATGGATTCTGAGAGGTTAGCAGACGGTTGATTTGGGGAAGAAGCCTTGGGCGTAGATGATGGCCAGGTAGGTAGAATGGGTGGAAGAGTTTCGGTTTGAGATCCTGATTGTTCGGCGTCAGAGGGAAGAGCCTAGAAATTAGATATAAAGAGAGAGAGAGAGAGAGAGAGAGAGAGAGAGAGAAATATGATTTTACCTTTTTCAGTATCGGCTTCAGAGGCGACAGGCTCTCTCTCAAGTTCTTGCGAGTCTGGGGAATCCTTCGATTCAGAATTAAATCCTAAAAACATTTTTATTCTAAAGGAACCGTCAGAGACCTATTTAGACTTGTATTTGCCTATGGTTATCATGATTTTATGCGGCGGACTACCCTTGTCGCGCTCGCCGAACTCGTACGGGTGTGAAAATCGCGGCGCTACCATTTCAGACAACCAGAGTTTTCTCCGTCTTTTCAGGCGGGAACATTGAAAATTCAAAAGTGGCGATCAAAAAGTCGATAAACAGAAGGATTGGACGGCGTAAACACCGTGCACGTAGTTCGTTAAAATGCCGGTTATCCACAGATGCCTGCTTGGAATGATCAAAAATGACTTTTCAGATGCAGATATCTACAAAAGAACGCATTTTTAAAAACCCCAAACTGTTATATACTTTCGTGAAAACTTTTTTCATAATTTTTCTATCTTTTGCATGTCTAACACAAACCTCTACTTCATTCAAATACACATGGGAGGTCAGAATTAGGTGTGCTGGCTTGACTGCAGAGCCTCCAGCGGTCATTTTTAACCGCGGCGGCAACTTTGATTGCTCACACCCAAAAAGAGTGTACTAGTTTTCGGTTCAAATTTAAAGGGTTTGTGCAGAAAAGTGTAGAGAATTCGAAAATAAGAATGATAGCGTTACGCCGGCGACCCTTCAGGGCCCGGGTTGAAAAAACCAAAAAAAAGCTATGTTTTTGAAACTTTGACAAGCGGAAACTCTTTTAAACGCTGAAAAACGTGTTTTCACATATGCAACAAAGTTTTTTAAAATGAAATTTCCAATCGTTTGAGTACAATTATTATAGGGGTTTGTTAAGGCCCAACTGAGTTAAGGATTTAAGGTACGCGCGCGAAAATGTGACCTGGACGCCGTTTGGGCGCGAATACGAGTTACAATAAAGCATCCGTGCGTGCCCTTTGTGTCAAAGGATGACAAAACCATTAGAATACTTTTTTACAAAACATAGATAATAGATAATAAAAATACTTTTGATTATAAACTTTAATTTGTTTAATTCTGAATGCGTTTAGTTAGATTTCTTACTGTTGGCGCTCCCGCAGTTGTGGGCGCCAGCAGATGAATAAACGCCAGGAGGGCAATAAAGGAACAGGGTAGGCACGCTAACAAAAATGAAGCTAACAAAAAGCTTATCAGATTATTGTGTAAAAAAGCGATTAGCGCAAGAAAGGGTGGTTTGGTTCAGGGTTGGATAAAAAGAGAACAAAAGGATCAAACTCCAATATGATTACTCAACTTCAATTGAAATTCGTCAACATATAAAAGGAAATCTCTCCTAAATATATTACTTTTTGACCAGCATCTATTTTGTCAGAAGCAAACAGAAAACCAAACCACCGCAGCCTTCTTCCAAATGCGGCCGCATTTTTTAATACCAATATAAAAACGTTCCGTTAATTTTATTGACAAATAAAATAAAGTTAGACCCCGCTAAAATAATACCGCGAAAAGATAATTGTGGCGAGACCCATAACCTTAGTCCTTCAATGCGTTCGGTCTGCGTCCGTCGCCCAACTGGACGGAGGGCATGGGTCCTACCACGATTTTGATCCGGCGGCGTTGTTTACGTCTTGGAAGTCTATCTTTTCATCTATTTTGGTCATGATTTCTATACAAGTAGATTCATTATTAAAATAACCATTTAAGGATTGAGTTGATTTAGTGGCTAAAGTAAAAAAAGCTCACTTCACGAAAACCTAGCTGTTTCACGCTCTGTCCATTACCGAACCTCCAATTACCCCAAAGTGGTAGAGGTCATGGCTTGTTAGCGGCAAAGCGACAAACGCCGTATTGATTTACGACAAAGACCTGTCACTACCATTGTTTACATTAAATACAATGCCCTCTCGTCTCACTTTTAAATCTCTCTTTGTTCAAATCACAATTCATTAAGTTACAGATGAAGCAAATCTTCATGGGAGTGAGCTTATCCCTAAAAGAAGGATTTTTCTTCCTGGATAATCGACAAACATCTGGTCAGTTTATTTTTAGTTTCCTTTGTTTCCATTAAAATTCGTAAAAATTGAAAAGTTTCCAGATAGACAGCAGCCAAAAAGGAGAGCCAGGCTATGTGATCTTTACGACATTTCCCTACTGGTAGGCATTCATTTTACTTATCTTTTCTTCTTTTTGTTTCAGCAACACCCTTCCAAGAGACACTCTGCAGAGACATTCTGCCGTCTACAGAAGGTCAAAAACGTAGAGCAGAAGCAGCATAGAGAAGAGATTTAGGGAAGAAAGCGACAAGCCTGGAAAAGGTGAGATTTGCCCCTTTTTGTAGGTTTGTCAGGGAAAGAGAAGGGTGCCGTTTGCTGTAGGCGACTCTTATTGTGCCTAAACAGCAGTTGTCGGACTCACCGGTACTTTTGATGCTGGAGGGGTTTCATAGCTTCCAGAGTGTTGTATAAGATACGCGTTTGGTGGAGTGTCATTGGCTCTAGCACCTCAGTTGCGTTCTTTAGAGCAAAAGAGTCCAGTTTTCCGTAATACCCTTAGGCAATAATCGACATAGAAGTCACAAAAGAGTAATTTCTGCGGTATCCGCGCAAAACAGATCTAGGAGGAACTCGTTTGACTACGTCAAAGTCAAGAAAAATGAAAGTTCTTTTTGGGTGTGAGCAATCAAAGTTGCCGCCGCGGTTAAAAATGACCGCTGGAGGCTCTGCAGTCAAGCCAGCACACCTAATTCTGACCTCCCATGTGTATTTGAATGAAGTAGAGGTTTGTGTTAGACATGCAAAAGATAGAAAAATTATGAAAAAAGTTTTCACGAAAGTATATAACAGTTTGGGGTTTTTAAAAATGCGTTCTTTTGTAGATATCTGCATCTGAAAAGTCATTTTTGATCATTCCAAGCAGGCATCTGTGGATAACCGGCATTTTAACGAACTACGTGCACGGTGTTTACGCCGTCCAATCCTTCTGTTTATCGACTTTTTGATCGCCACTTTTGAATTTTCAATGTTCCCGCCTGAAAAGACGGAGAAAACTCTGGTTGTCTGAAATGGTAGCGCCGCGATTTTCACACCCGTACGAGTTCGGCGAGCGCGACAAGGGTAGTCCGCCGCATAAAATCATGATAACCATAGGCAAATACAAGTCTAAATAGGTCTCTGACGGTTCCTTTAGAATAAAAATGTTTTTAGGATTTAATTCTGAATCGAAGGATTCCCCAGACTCGCAAGAACTTGAGAGAGAGCCTGTCGCCTCTGAAGCCGATACTGAAAAAGGTAAAATCATATTTCTCTCTCTCTCTCTCTCTCTCTCTCTCTCTCTCTTTATATCTAATTTCTAGGCTCTTCCCTCTGACGCCGAACAATCAGGATCTCAAACCGAAACTCTTCCACCCATTCTACCTACCTGGCCATCATCTACGCCCAAGGCTTCTTCCCCAAATCAACCGTCTGCTAACCTCTCAGAATCCATGAGCGATGGCCTTGTAAGTATTTTTTCAAATTAGTTTTTTTCAAAGCTTTTATTTTTATAAGTTTAATAATGCACTTTTATATTTTATTTTTTTATAGAAAAGAAGTGGAAGGGTGAGCCGCAAACCTGTCCGATTCGAAGAAGAGTACATGAACAAGGCTACGCCCCAAAAAGCTGCTACTGGTAAATAATATAATGAATTTTTATTTAATTATATCTATTTTTTTAGAAAAAGGGACCAACGAGGTGGCCGAAGAAGAGGGCCACACTGAATATCAAGATTTGGTAAGGGATTTTACATAGTTTTTTTAAAATTTTATTTTTTAAAAAATAATAAAAATTTAATTTTCAGGACCCAGAAGTCGAATTTGCAAGAATTCTGCCTAGGAAGCAAGTTCAGGCAAATAGGGACATCAACCGTGACAGTGAGTTGTTTTTAAATTAAAAAGTTTTATTCTTTTTCTTTCTTTTTTTAGTTTAAATTAATCAGGGATTTTTCTCTTTTTTTATGTAAAACGGCTGAAAATTTGTTTAAAAATCGTTTTTTTTCGCTTGGTATGCACTGTATTTACGCGGACGCTTTTTTTGCGTTTTAGTTGGCGAAAATTGGAATTCTTAAGATTGAGATAGTAGCAAAAACTTTCTTAAAGCTCTTGTGACGCTTTTATGAAATAAGTTAAAAGAAAGCACCTCTTACATGGGTCAAAAAGGTTTCTTTGATTAATATAAAACCCAAAAAACTGAAACATTTGTTCTGCAAACAGCCAGTTAAACATTTTTTTCAGCGAAACCTACAAGCAGAAAAGTGAAGTCAGGCCACATCGGTAAAGAAGATGTACGACTTTCCCCAATTCACCTTATTATTTATGTATTTATTTGTATTTTCCATATTTTTAATTTTAAAAAACCATTTGAATATGTTTATGTTTTAATAAAAGGGTAGTTTTCTCTTATTTAGAAGCACCCAAGCCTTCGATCGCATGAAAAAAGAGTTTTAAAGCACTTTATGTATGTGTGTCTATTTGTCTCTGTCTTTGTGTATGTCTGTCTGTCTGTCTCTCTCTATCTCTCCTCACTCTCTCTATCTCTGTCTCAGTCTCAGTCTCTGCAATCTCTTATTCTCTGCCCCTCCCCTCCCCCCAGCTGGACAGTCTGTCGGATCGATCGTCTCCAAGTCTCGGTGCGTACTCGCAGGCCGATCCCTTCCCCAATGTGTGAGACAAAAGCCCTCTTCATCAGACACACTCTCTCGCCATGTGTTTTTCTCTCTGTGCGTCGCACCGTCTGGCACGAGACACCGCGGACAGGCAAAAAGCTCATTCAATGCGTAATCGACAAGGGCTTAAAGCTTGAGAATTTCCACTGGATGTTCCCTTATTTATTACCCCGCAGCTTTCGATTCCCCATTGAGAAACCTTTAAATGTGCACCCGTTACAATTCCGAGTGATTATGGCAAGATAAAACTGTTTCAGCACATTTTTGTGTGAGACTCCTTATATTTGTCTTCCGTTTTTCTTCGCCTAATCCCCTGAGGCCATAACCGCCCTAAAGACGGTGCCCTAACTTGCGATTACCCATTTTACGTTTTGGGATAAACAACAGCTGGCACGTCATAAGATTCAAATCGATCGCCCGTTTGTCTGTCCCTCTGTACCGCTGGGTTTTTCTTCCAAAAAGTATTGATGATCCATAACAGGATTTTCTCTGAAACTATGGGATTTGCATTTCTTCATAGCATTTCTACGCAACATCCAATCCATGAAACTCTAATGGTGACGTTTTTCTATGTGTTTCACTTGTGCATCTCATTCTATCCCCAACCCAGTCATTACCAAAGATCTCCTCTTTATTTATAAATGACTCATTTCAAAGCGGACAAATCAATTTCAGGGTACTTATATTACCTTCTAAATAATTATTAACCCTAAATGTTTGAAAGTTTTATTGGAGGAGTATTCGAAGATAATAAAGTAAGTTTTCGTTTTGCTCCTTTCAAAACTATCTTCAACACCTTTTCTCTTTCATTCTCTCTCTGCCTCTCTCTCTTCTTCTCTCTTCCTCTCTCTCTCCTAGTATCTCTTTTTCTCTTTCATTTTCTGTCCATTTGTAAGTAAACAAACTTCCAGTGAAAAACTGTAACTTCCCAAATTCAGTTCCACGATATGTATATCTATCTCCTTGAGATTGCCGACGGTTGCGCAGTGATTATTCAGAAGACAGTAACTGCTCAAATTTATTAAAATCAATATTTGATTTCAGAAGTCTTACGATATTTTCTTCCCCCCTCAATACTGTCATCAGACGAGGAAGAAGGTGAGGAGGAATCGGACGATTACGAATCAAGAGGAAGGAGATTCTGAAGATTAATACGATTCGGATGGAGATGAGGAGAGTTTGGGGAATGAGTAACCGATCACGGTACGGAAGAGGAAGAAGACGAGAAGTTGGACGAAGAAGCAGATTCTAAGGACAAATCAGATGCACCTAATACTGACGAAGATTCAGTAGATGAGAAGAATAAAAACAGATTGTGAATCTGGTTGCAGTCATTTATGATTTGGAGATTTTTCCAGTGAAGCGTTGTTTTGTTTATTTAGTGTTTTGAGAGAGAGAGAGAAAGAGACGGACAGAAAATGAGAGAGAGGGACGGCGAAGTTCAGAGCACCATTTTTACAGTTTTTGTGTCTAATTCATAGGGTAGTTTGTGTTTTCAACAAACGGTTTGTGCAACAATCGGCGCACGTCTTTGTTTTTTATCTCTCTTTTTCTCTCCCTCTCTCTCTCCCTCTCTCTCTCTCTCTCTCTCTCTCTCTCTCTCTTTCTCCATCTCTCTTTCTCTTTCTCTCTCTCTTTCTCTCTCTCTCTCTCTCTCTCTATCTGTCTCTCTCTCTTTATCTCTCTCCCTTTCCCTCTTTCTCTCTCTCTCTCTCTCTCTCTCTCTCTCTCTCTCCCTCTCCCTCTTCCTATCCCCCTCCCTTCCCCTCTGTATCGCTTTCTCACTGCGTCTATATGTCCCCCTTTAGCTGACCATGGTCATAAGACTGTCGTATCGATTGTGTGAGAGTTTCGATGTGTCCCTCTCCGGCCGTTGCGTTTCCCCCAGTGAGGGCGACACACGCCCTCTTCATAAGACGCACTCTCTCGCCTTGTGTCTCACTCGGCGCACTGACCGTCGCAAGACGGCGGGGACAGGCGAAATAGCACTTCATTTCATAATTGAGTTTTCCAATCAACAATGGGATTTAGTGCGTCTTTCCTTGTGTTTTCACATGGAATATCCGTGCAGAATGATTCCGATAAGCTTTTTGTAGCTTCAATTTTTATTAGCGTGCCTACCCTGTTTCTGTGTTGCTCTACTGGCGTTAATTCGTTTATCTGCTGGCACCCACAACTGCGGGGGCGCCAACCCAGCCGTGACCCTTCGGTCCAAATAGGAAAAACAACAGCTGACGCCTTCTAAACAGTCCCATTGATCGACGGTTCCTCCCGCCCCCTCTCCGAGTACTTTTTGTTTATCCCCTTTGGCCTCGATCGTTTACCCTATCCCTTGCGCTCTCTTTCTTTACAAGGCATGCGTCGGAAAATTCATGAAAAAGGAACTCTCACTGGCTTTATGGCAGATTACTGCATCCTTTCCTCAGTGTTTCCCCAATTTTTTTAAGCATGTTTATTTCTTAATTTCTCCTTTAGCCTCCAAAACGTTTAAATCTCTATTAACCAACTTTTTTAGGTATATAAATTACCTTATAAATTATTTTTTATCAAGAAATGTTTTAATTGTGACGTATTTGGCGAAGAGACCAAGAAAAATGAACGAGAGACTGCAGACTGAACCAGTGAGAAGCAGGGCAGAAAAGGTGAGTAGATTTTTGTTCTACAGAAAATCGGTTAAAACAGTCAGGTAACTTTTCCGAATTGTGTTTGCCTATGGCGTTCATTACGGTCTCCGGCGGGATTATCTTTAGACCGCGGCCGCCGATGTCGTACGGGTGTGAAAAGCGCAGCGCTACCATGTCAGACAACCAGAGTTTTCTGCGTCTTTTCAGGCGGGAACATTGAAAATTTAAAAGTGACGACCAAAAAATCGATAAACCAATGGATTGGACGGACGCGTAAACACCGTGCATATAGTTCGTTACAATGCCGGTTTCACAGGTGCCTGTCGCCTGAAATCTCCAAAACATGGCATTTCATATGCAGATTTTTTCAAAAGGACGCATTCAAACCCCAAAACTGTTGTTTATTCGGCGGAACAACTTCTGAAGCTCTTTAATATAAAATACAGTCAAAAAATGTCCCCGAGAGTCCCTTTAACATTTCGAGTAGCTATTTACAATCGCCTTAGTGCCGAACCCCTGAATATTCGGTGTTTGCAGGAGGAGCAGAAGAAATACCGTCCTAAGGCCTACCTGTGCAGTTTCTGTGTAACCCATGGAGAAGACACTAAGAAGAGGGGTAAAAACCCTTTTCACTAAATTTTGAATATGAATTTTCAGACCACAAGTGTCCCTACCTAGCCAT